>JAUPFT010000019.1:26891080-27103580 GCA_036936625.1 Parnassius smintheus behrii | reverse complement strand
CCATCGTACGAATAGCCTAAGTATTACCCAGCCAGTTTATTAAATGTTGTAACAAACGCTACATCTGAATATCATTCAGGCCGCTAGTTGAACGGATTTGCTTAGTAAAGAGGCTAGGCTGTTGATTAAACGGCTAATTAAGCTAGTGGGTGCGACATATACACTAAGAAACAGCATTATTTGTTTAAACGACTGAGCCTTAAGGTTAAGCTTGGTTTAGCCTGACAAATCACGCTAACGAATCACCAGCACTAAGACAATACACCTATGACCTCTTTCTTGACCGAACTTGTACTATATAATTGGTCATTTTGCCCTAGATACACATACTTGTCAACGACTTCGAGGATAGTGTTCCCAACAACTACTTGGCACCACTTACGCGACGTTAAAAATATTGGTTCAACAACGTTGTCTCGAGGAATACATACATTATCTCCAGCTGACCTATTATATTTGTTTGTTTTGTATTTTATGTATGTATCTATTTATTTTATTTAATATGTGTATTAGTGTGTGCGTCAATATTTCATCTTTATTTACATAATATTTTTAGTTATTTTAGGGCGTTTTTTTAACACCTATCAACTTCTATTTCTCACAGGGTTGACTGGTAGAAAACGCCATGATGCATTAAATCCACCTCTTGTAACCCCTTAGTTTAAGGTGTCTTATAATAAATATTAAATAGATTAATTAATAACAATAATGTGACATACAACAAAAGATTTGAAGAATAAATTAAGATAATTTTCTCCAAAATTTTAATGGGATATGAATAAATGCTGGGCTTGTATTTTACATTTTCACTCATCTGTGAAATGAATGTTGTTTTAGTAGTTTTAGAAACTTATACCGCAGAAATTTATTGTGTTATGTTACATGAAAGTTATAGGTGGTAGAACCACGCTATAGTGCTCCTAGCAAGGAGCACGCTCGCACAAAATATCACCGTAAAATGTAAGCATATGTTTTTGAGGGAAGGGAACCGGGTACACGTTTTACGAATAACAAGACTGTGGTAGATAAAAGCGAGTGGACTGTATTTAATTTATTGTATTGTGTTGAATACGCTAGGAGCTACTATTTACTTTTAAAACTGTGACATCTGTCTGACTATGAAGGGGTTGAGTAGAAATTAAATTGCTTGACAAAATGACACACTATATTTACACTATTTACAATTTCAGTAGTTAACACTTATAGGGAATCTTGTTGGTTCCTCTGTTCGCGTTGCTTGCTGTTGCTTGAGTTGCCGCCGCTCGAATTGCCGCCGATCGAATGCAGAATCGGCGCCAGAAGCGCTTCTTTTATTTCAGAGTTCGGTGCGCCGTAAGCTCCGAGTTGGTGGAAGTGCCGTCCGCACGGGGCCCTTGCTTCGATGCGGGGCGCGCGGGACTTGTCGAAGTGGGTGCGGTGCGGGGCGATGGACGATCTTACTCGCCGTTCGCAACATCCTCCCCCCGACGTAGTTTACGAGCCTTCTTCATTCGGGAGGACGGCGATCTTCCTGACCGGCCTCCTCAGCAAACCGCCTCTTGTCCTAAATTCTACGTTCCGAACCACTTCATCTGGTCCGGGGAAGGTCCTCGTGACGACTCCTCTGGGCCATACGTTCCTCGGGAGGTTGCCGTCTGCTATGATAACCAGGTCATGTTCTTTGATTTTGGGCTGCTGGGCGTTTCTCGATTCTACTCTGAGCACCAGGGTTGGTAGGTACTCACGAACCCAGCGTCGCCAGTATTCGTCGGCCAGTCCTTGTGCAGCCCTCCAGGTTCGTCGATCCGCTGGTGAACACGTCGCAGTGATTGGCATGTTGGATGGTCCCAACAGAAGAAAGTTGTTGGGAGTCAGGGCTTCCTCGTCATCGATCCCGACTGGCACGTGAGTGAGAGGTCTGGAGTTTACGGTGTTTTCAGCCTCTGCCAATATCGTTACTAATGTTTCCTCCTTGGGGCTTTTTTGACAAAGAGTAGTCTCGAGCGCTGCTTTGATGGAACGCACCAACCGTTCCCATGCGCCTCCCTGGTTGGGCGCACCCGGTGCGATGAACTTCCACTCCGTTCGATGAGTGAGCGCGAACTCCTTCAGCTGCGGTGCGCACTCTTCCATGGCCCGTCGTAATTCGGTGTCTGCTCCATGGAAATTGATGCCGTTGTCCGAGTAGATAACCCTAGGCCATCCGCGCCTAGCCGCCATACGCCTAAGTGCCATTATCGCCGAGTCCGTGGTTAAGCCATATACCAATTCGACGTGTACCGCGCGCGTTGTAAGACAGGTGAATAACGCAACCCCTCTCTTCTCATGCCGTCACCCTATAGTCACAGCTAACGGCCCGAAATAATCTAGCCCGGTATTCGTGAATGGTCGTTCGAATGCTCTTAACCTCTCGGGAGGCAAGTCTCTTGTTACCGCCGGTCGTGGTGCAGCATTCCTAACGCGATATCGCATACACCTCTTCTCGATTTACCTAACCGTTGGTCGCAGTCGAATAATGTGGTACTTCCTTCGCAAATCATTAACTACTCGCTCTCTGTAGGCGTGCCTCTTTCTACCTCTTGCTCTTAGTATGCCTTGTTCGATTACTGGGTCGAGCCTTTTCAATGCGCTGCCGTTGTGTAAGTCCCTTCCTTGGTAGAGCCGAGCGATATCGTCAGCGAAACTCTCCTGTTAACTCTGCGCTACCTAGCTACTCTGGCTTTTCAATGTGATCTAGTTTCAATTCTTTAGTTCGTCCTCGAAGCATGTCGACGAACTGTATGACTCGTGCCGTAGCTCTGATGAGTCTCTCATATGAAGAGAATCTCGTTATGCCTGGCAGGTGGCCCTTTATTTCTCGCTGGTGCGCCACAATCTCCTCGTATTCTTCGCCCGCCCTTTCTTCCGGTTGCTGTGGCCATTCTCCTTCGTCTTTGTATAAGAAGTCTGGTCCAGTAAACCACTTATCATTTGCGCTCTTTGTCACGTAATTCGCTCGCGTCGCTTCATCTGCTACATTGTGAGCCGTTGGAACCCACTTCCATTGGTCAGGTGATGACTTTTCTCCTATCTCCCCGAGCCTATGTGCGACGTATGGAGCGTAACGCGCCGTATCATTTCTAATCCAATGGAGCGCCGTTGTAGAGTCTGTCCAGAACACTACCCTATCCGCTCTCATCCTACGCTCGCTTTGTACGAATTCGGCAAGTCGTACACCTATTAGATTCGCCTGTAATTCGAGTCGCGGTATACTTTGTCTTTTAATCGGAGCGACTTTCGCCTTGGCCGCTACTAACGTGACTCGTATCGTACCGTCGCGATAACGGATACGCCAATAAGCTGCGGATGCGTATGCGCTTTCACTCGCGTCACTAAAAATGTGCAATTGACGATTTACTACTCCCCCCGTAGGAGCATAACACCGCGGGAGATGCAACCGTGATACATCCCCAACGGCTCGCAACCATCTCGCGAATTCGTCCGCGGCCTCTTCGGGAATCTCGTCATCCCAACCGATTCTCTTCATCCGCCACCGGTCTTGTAGCAGAATCTTTGCGGTAATGGTGAGGTAGCTGAGCAGCCCTAGTGGATCGAAAACGGACATAACCGCGCTCAGCGCCTCCCTCTTAGTCGGTCGACGGTGTAGTAATTTAACGTCGTGCGGCACCCTATTCATAGATGTGTTAAGCGTTAAAACGTCTTTTTCCGCTATCCATAGTAAACCTAATGTCCTACCGGGACCGTCTTGTGTAACGCCTACCTCCTTAGGTTTACGTACTAATAATTCTTCCGGTTTGTCGTTTAACAAAGCTTCGTGGTTCGAATTCCAACCTGCTAACGTAAAGCCTGCCTTGCTGTGTACCTCGGTGACCTGCTTAGCCGTTTCGATTGCCTCGTGTAACGTCGCGTAGCTGTTTAAGTAGTCGTCCATATAATGACTATTGGTAATAGCGTTGAGGGCACGCGGATGTGTATCGGCGTAAATGCGCGCGTTGTGATCCCTAACACTATGCGCAAGAAATGGTGAACTTCTTGCTCCGAATATCATAGAAGTCATTACGTACTCTTTCGGTGAACTACTACGATCGTTACCTCGCCATAAGAATAATTGCGCGGGTTGGTCGCGGCGGTCAATTTTAATGCGCAAAAATATCTCTCTAATGTCCGCTGACACCGCTATCTCGTTTTCACGAAACCGAAATAATATACCCGGCAAATTACGTAACAAGTAGGGGCCGTCTAGCAGATAATCATTCAGACACTTGCCTAATGCGCGAGCTGCTGCGTCGAAAACTAGCCTCAGCTTTCCCGGCTTGTTCGGATTCCGTATAGCGAAGTGTGGCAGGTACCAACCAACTCTTTGGATCCTCTTGTTCCGATCCGTCAGCTTCTTTAGCATAACCCTTTTCCAGAAGGTCGTTCACTTGCTTCGTATAAGATTCGTTAAACTCCGGCGACTAATCCATTTTCTTCTCAATATTTCGGAGTCTGCGTGCTGCCATATCATAACTCGGTGGCAGTTTGACGTCGTCGTCTCTCCATGGCAATCCGACTTGGTAATGTTTGCCAACTTTCTTGACGGTGCGCTGGAATACGTCAACAGCACGCTCATCGTCCCGTCGTGGCTTACTCTTGAGCGAGATACCTATCGAGTCGATCTCATATTGCTTCTTGAGGAGATCGCTCAATTCCTCGTCTGGATTACATACGTTTTGACGTCTTCATCGTATCCTGTATTAACGTAAGATATATGTAGAACGGTTTCACTATCTTGCCTACATATAACGCGAGCTGCGGTTCCCTGAACAACTCATCCCAATAACGTCCTTGCGGCAATAGGCTGTTTACGACGTTCTATTCGTAAGTCCCGTGATACTATTAAATGCCAATTATCCGAACCTATAAGCACTTTAGGTTTAGCATTATTATAGCACACTGCGTTCGGTAAGCTACGTAAATGTTTCAACCGTAGACATTCCTTACCGACGGATTGCGAACCTACATTCAAGTTGTTAATTGTACGAGCGTTTATCACATACGACTCGTTTCTCGTTTTACCGCGTATACCTATTTTCACTACGCGACTATTAGCCTCTCGTTGGCTATCCGATAAACCTTGTATAGTCAGTGGCCTCGTCGGCCCTTCCGTACCTAATTCAAGAGCTAACCCACTGTCAATTAACGAAATCGTAGACCCTTCGTAGAGAAGCGCGTAGGTTTCGATCTCATTACCTCGCGGTCCGCGCACTATTATAGGACACACTTTTAA
The DNA here is from genome assembly GCA_036936625.1 of Parnassius smintheus behrii. NCBI lineage: Eukaryota > Metazoa > Arthropoda > Insecta > Lepidoptera > Papilionidae > Parnassius > Parnassius smintheus. Next base: position 27,098,332 of record JAUPFT010000019.1, on the reverse strand, counting down.
TAACACTGTTTTATCGTTAGCCGTATTAGACGCGACGAGCACTGTTTCATCTGAGGCGACAGATGCTTCCGGGGCTTCGGTCTTTTTCACGTGCAGCAACGCGTGATGAGGGGCGGTGCAGCTGTCGACGCCACATGTCTTATACCTGCACTTAAGTTTTAGTGCCACATGTCTTATACCTGCACTTAAGTTAAATGCAGGTATAAGACATGTGGCGTCGACAGCTGCACCGCCCCTCATCACGCGTTGCTGCACGTGAAAAAGACCGAAGCCCCGGAAGCATCTGTCGCCTCAGATGAAACAGTGCTCGTCGCGTCAAATACGGCTAACGATAAAACAGTGTTATTAAATGTGTGTCCTATAATAGTGCGCGGACCGCGAGGTAATGAGATCGAAACCTACGCGCTTCTCTACGAAGGGTCTACGATTTCGTTAATTGACAGTGGGTTAGCTCTTGAATTAGGTACGGAAGGGCCGACGAGGCCACTGACTATACAAGGTTTATCGGATAGCCAACGAGAGGCTAATAGTCGCGTAGTGAAAATAGGTATACGCGGTAAAACGAGAAACGAGTCGTATGTGATAAACGCTCGTACAATTAACAACTTGAATGCTCGTACAATTAACAACTTTAATGTATCTATCCATCTATCTATCAACTTATTGAAAGTCGACATCCTAATCCTTTCCTTTCTGTGTGGCACGTACTCGTACAATGTGCAATTCACAGGAGTGATTCATGAAGGCGGGTCAACCGCAGTAGATTTATAGCGGTCGCACCTGACGTCTGACATTTATTGCGTCAAATAGCACCAAGCTACAAGATCCAGTTTACGTTGCATTTCCATTTAATTGAAGTTACAGAGAGTTATTTACATTATTAAATAGAATGAATTAATTACTAAAACGAAATATTATTTCTCCCAAACAAATTGTAAACAGTTTAACAAACTATCATATGGTATTGGATTCCTAAAATTGTACTAAACGTGGGCCTCGGGATGGCCCACATATAGTAACATTTTGGAAAAGATCTATGGTTAAAGTTTTATTAAATTAATTTTTTTTTTAAAAACTTCCAACCAGTATCTTTACAAAGTTTCATGCGTCTGAACTAATTTTCAAAAGTATTATCCAAGCCGCCTTAGGCATTATTTTATTTTATCGATTAAAAAGAAGTTTGCCAACACGACTAAATCAGAGAAGTAAGAAGAGTGATCCTAAAACTTAACCGATGTGCTTTGAGTTTCCTTATATATAACACTTCTGATAAACTTTTGATAGTTTAGATTATAATAACTTTTATTTTGCATAAATACAGATTACAAGTCATTGTAATTGAATGTCGTTTTTTCATTTTTACCACTAGTTCAAAAAAAGAACCAGCAAGAAATCCAGTGGGCCTTTTTTTGTAAAATTTTACAATAAAACACATCATGTTCTTCAAACTAATTACAAAACTTATTAAAGAAACAGCTTGGAAGCGACCACCATTCCTAAAGATTATTACCAACCACTTACTATATTTCCTATATTAATTTAAACCTTTTTTTAAAGCTTTTGTATAATAAAATATTTAAACAGGCCAGTGTCTTATAAAAATACTTTTATTCACAAAACTTTCTGCGTTATCTAATTGATCGAAGGCGTTTTCCAATTCAAAATTTTTATTGCTGCTTACAAAATGACTCAACTACATTCAAAACTCATTTATATCAAGATCCTTTGTTTAATAACTGTTTTAATGTAAATTCCATAAATAAGTTTGATAAAAATGCGAAATAAATATGGCAAATAAAAAAATAAAAAGCTTAAATAAAGTAATATTATATTTATAACTCGAAAACGCGTAACATAATATAGGTATAAGCATAGAATTGCAGCAATACCGCGATTGCGCGGTACTCTCTAATACAGGTATTATTTAACAAGTATTGATATAAAATAGTTTTAAATATCATTGGGGTATCAAAAACGATAAGCAATCTTTTTTGATTTTTGAGTTCTTTGAACTTATCATTATAATACAACAACATAATATAATATATGTATCCTCCAAGTAGCCTATTTTTGAACACAGTCAAAACATCCGAAAAATCACGAAAATATTATAGTACTACAATTGCACAAGCATAATTAAGTGTCTCTTGCCGGTTTTTACAAACCCACACAGGGTTTCACAAAACCTAAAAACTAATACTTTTTAATTTTGCAAAAACATTAACTGCTGCTGAAGTTCGGAATCCAGAAATCGCGACGGAATAATCAAATAATAGTAAAGTAATAGTCTAGATCTGTCCTGGCGCTGGGCCTTCTCCAATTTCTAAGAAAGTTTTAGAACAAGGCAGTTTCTGCCTCATGGCTCTTACGAGGGCGGCACTGAAAATTTCGTAAATCAAGGAAGTGACACAACATTACCATTTAAAAATGTATTTATTGCTTTTCGAAGTATTCTCCGCGAAATTTGACTCATTTTTCCATACGATGGAACCAATAATTGAAGCAACCATTCCATTCGGAAGTTGGGGTCTCCAAAATGACCGTTTTGTAGGCGTCCACAGCTTTTTCAGGTGATGAAAATCTCTGTCCACGCAATTTATTCTTTATTTTAGGGAAATTACAGAAATTATTAGGGCTTAGGTCGGGGCTGTAAGGCGGATGGTCTAATAATTCTATGTTTTCTTGCTCTAAAAACTCTTTTGTTCTGTGTGCGGTGTGAGAACTCGCATTGTCGTGATGGAGGGTGATGCGGCGGTTGCAGTTCTCTTTACGGAGTTCAGAAACGACCTGCGACAAACAAATGCTAGCATACCATTCTGCATTAACCGTTCTTTGTCCCTCAAGAGGAATAGTCGTAACATGGCCGGTTTTGGAGACAAACGTGGCCACTATTGTATTGTGTGTAGTGGGTATTATTACAGGCAATGGACGAATGCGGAATACGCGGTCCCATAAATAATTGGTTTAAAAACTACCTCACTAATAGAAAAATAAGCACAATTGTCTCTAAAGTGGTTGGGGAAGAGGCGGATTTCCATTTGGGTGTGCCTACTGGATCGGTGTACAGTCCTGTAGGATATATAATGCATGTGAACAGTGTGTCAAATGTCGTACATAATTGCAAGGTGTTCATGCACGCTGATGACATGTGTCTTGTCTATGCCTCCAAGAACATAGCTGAGGCACAAAAGTGTATACAAAGTGATTTTGAAAACATTAGCAAATGGGCGCACGACAATGGCACTATATTAAATCTTACAAAAACCAAATGTATGCATTATACACTCGCCATATAATCGAAGTGCTAAATCTGTAAGAAATGATTATCTAACAGTGATAGGACATACATACGAATGTATGCATAGAAATAAATTTAATTGTAACTGTAAGAGATTTGAATATGTGGATAAATTTAAATATTTAGGTCTAACAATAGATAGGAATTTTAACTGGAGAATATACGTAAATGACATTTGCAATAGGCTAAGGTTAGTGCTAAGTAAGTTAAAAAATGTATTGAACAAACAAACGTTAAGAATAGTATACTTTGCACTTGCCGACTCGCTAATGAGTTATGGACTTCTTGTATATGGGCGAACCTTTATTACATATCTGAAAAATATCAAAGACATACAAATAAGACTGATTAAGTTTCTAGTTAGTAAAAATGTTAAAGAAAAATGCAACAAAGACTATAATAAGTTGTTTCAAATTTGTAAAATTATTCCTATAGATAAAAAAATAGATTATTTGGTAGGTTTGGAATACTATTATAATGATGAATATAAAGTTAATGTTAAAAACAAGTACAATAACACATATAGGGTTAGAGAAAACAAACTGAAATAATACTAGTTTTTACGGAATTTATCGCGTATATTTAACTTTTTAAATACCCGACGTTTCGAACGCTTTACAACACTCATGGTCACGGGCGGGACTGAGATGTTCAACGTCCATATGTCATAGTTAACCGCGGTTACCATAGATTAAAATTTAACTTTTGTTCCTATTACTATTTTTATTCCTATTACTAATTTTTAATCTATGGTAACCGCGGTTAACTATGACATATGGACGTTGAACATCTCAGTCCCGCCCGTGACCATGAGTGCTGTAAAGCGTTCGAAACGTCGGGTATTTAAAAAGTTAAATATACGCGATAAATTCCGTAAAAACTAGTATTATTTCAATGTGTAGTGTTCGCGTAAATATAAGAAATCATTAAGAAAACAAACTGGTTCAACCTAAAATAACAAACTATTATGGTAAGAGAACAACTAAGTATTTGGTATCTAAAGTGTTTAACAAAATAGATCTATTAAGAGATAAAGTTAAAATTAGTAAAAGATCACTTAAGAGAAAATTAAAAAACCTTATGCAGGATGGCTAATAGAACTAAATACGATAGTATATTAAAAAAACCATAACAATATAATATATAACTATCAGGTAATTAATTTATATAAATAAAGTTAAATATGTATGCAACTTGTATCATAATTAACGCACTTTGTGAAAGTAGTTTAACTAAATCTGTACAGTCAAAGCAAACTGAAATGGACCGTAACTTAAGGCAATAAGACTTTTAAGAGTGCAGTTTTATTTGTATTATTACTAATTCTGTCATTCAATAAAAGTAAAGAAAAATGAACTTTGTTTCAAGCACGTTAAAGTCTTTGCGTTCGTGGATTTGTACTGTTACCACAACATTCTTCCGGAATTAGTATAACTAATTTGATAAATAACCAGTGCATAAAAATGTTTAACTAAAATACAGTGTATGTATTACGATTATAACATAATATACTAAATGGGGTGTCTGAGGGTGTGCGTTGATTGCGTTACATATTGTATATATGTGTATATATGTATATATATATATATATATATATATATATATATATATATATATATATATATATATATATTTGTATGTACATATATATATATATATATATATATATATATATATATATATATATATATATATATATATATATATATATATATATATATATATATGTATGTATGTATGTGTATATGTATATAAGATTTAGGAGTACATAAGGTGGTTCATTGCTATGTAAAAGAGCCAGCATTCCGCCTGTGGCATCGCTTCCGAGCGGTTGCATCCAGGTAGTCCGCGCTTTCGTTCCTGTACGGTAGTGCTCTCCCGCTCTCGCGGCTCAGTCCGCCGGCGGCATCGTTCTCGGACGGTCGCCACCTGGTGGTCCGCGCTCCCGTACAGTACGGTAGTGCTGTCTCGCTCTCACGCGCCTCCGCTGTCCTGCTCACGCGGAACAGCGTCGAGGCTGCCGGTGAGTCACTTCTCGCTACAGCTCTTACCCCCCTGTCTTCGGGCAGGGAGGTCTGACTGACCTCCGCTTTCATTTTCATTTTTCATTTTCATTTTCATTTTCTTTTTTCATTCATTATCAATTTCATTATAATTTTCATTTATCATTTTAATTTTTTTTTGTACTGTGTCTCTTTTATTTTCTTGTGTTCTGCATTTTACTATTACGTGCATAGTGTGTTGTAGTACGTATCGCGTTCTAGTCCCTGTTCTACCGAGAGCAGGGACCCGTCCTCATCTTTACTTAGCTTAGCTCACTCAATCAAAATGGCCAACTCCAGTCTCACTGAGTCCCTAGCCGCCCTCATTACCCAATACGGGTTAAACGGCAATGAGACGGTCCTCGCCACCATCGCCACCATCGCCGCCCAGGCTCCCCTCCCTGCCCCTCAGGCACACCTTCCGCCGCCAGTAGTACAGTCATACCTCGAAACGAGGAACTCATTTGCCCCGCTACAATCAGCCCCCTTAGAAATGGAGAACGCATGCTCCGAATCCTCGGCGTCTACCTCCCGGAAGAGTCCCGCCACCACCTCAGGCTCCGGTTCATCGGAGTCCTCTGACTCCGGCGGAACCGGTGACTCAAACTTCACCACCGTCACCTCCAAGCGCAACGGAAAGCGCGCCGCGATAAAACGCACCCCCCCCCCCCCTACTTCAGCGGCCCCTGCCGCTCCTTCAACCTCCGCAGCCCTCGACGCTGCCCCCGTCCCACTGATGTCACTAGACATCCCCACACCATCCAAACCAGCCTCTCGTTGTGCTCCAGTACTAGCGAAGAAGCAAGTCCCGCCCCCTGTCTTCCTAAGAGACAAGGCAAAGTTCACCCAATTGTCTAAGATCTGCTACGACGCAGGTATTAAATACGATCATGCAGTCCACCTCGGGGAGGCAATCAAAATAATCCCAAGCTCGATCGAGGACTTCCGCGCAATCACCCGGCTATTCACAGCCGAACGTATCTCATACCACACTTACGCTCTCCCTGAAGAGCGTAAAGTCAGGGCCGTCATCCGAGGCGCCCCTTTGAGTTCTCCAACGAGGATATCCTCGAGGACCTTAAGTCCCAAGGTTTCCCCGTGGAAGCAGTGCACAAAATGCACAACCGAACGGGCAAGAGATACAACCTTGCCCTAGTAATCATGTCCAACGTGCCGGAGGCTAAAGCCATCTTCCGGCAGGTACGCACAGTGTGCGGCCTGTCAAGGGTGAAGGTAGAGCCCCCACATAGGCCCGGTTTCCCGGCGCAGTGCCACCGCTGCCAACTTTATGGTCACGCGGCGGCCAACTGCTCCGCCCCACCCAGGTGCGTGAAGTGCCTGGAGCCACACAACACTAAAGAGTGTCCCCGGCCCAAAGACGCCGAATCCCCGCCTGCCTGTGTCCTGTGCAACCAGACAGGGTACCCGGCGAACTACAAGGGCTGCCCACGCGCACCTCAACCTCGCCCCAGTAGGAAAGCTCCACCGCCGGTGAATGACCGCTCATTCCCGGCCCTCCAACAACGTCCCCGTCAGGGCCCTTCTCAGCCTATCCAGGGCTTCCCTCGACCCTCTCAGGGTCCCCTTAGGCCCCCTCAGGGTCCCCCTAGGCCCCCTCAGGGTCCCCCTAGGCCCCGTCAGGGCATAATTCGGCCCCCTCCGGGCTTCTCAAAGCCAATGCAGCCTCCAGTCTTTCCCTGGGGGCCCAAAAAGGCAGACCCACCGCGGACAACCTCGTACGCACACGAGGCAGAGCCCACAACAGACGACTACACCACGCTATATTCCGCGATTAGGAATATCGATGTTAGGGAGATCACAGTTATAGCACGCAAACTGCGCGCGGCGAAGTCCCCTCAAGAGCGTCTCCTCGCTCTTGCTGAACATAACGATCTTCTGCTAGCTTTGTAAGTTAAGTAAACTTAATTAACTTAACTCCAATGTCTGAGCAAATTAACCTACCAAGATCCCACGGTCGTATCAAACCTAAGGGTTTATCGCTTGTATCATTTAATATTCGCGGCTTGCGAAATAACCTCCCAGAGCTTAAGCTCTTTCTTCGAAATCGTGAAGTCGATTTCCTCCTCCTACAGGAAACTAATCTCAAAGCTAAGGACACTAGAGGCCTTTCTATTAAAAACTTCTCTCTTCTCCATAATGACAGATCCGACCGCCGAGGCGGCGGAACGGCCATCTATTACAAGAAGACACTTCATTGCTCGCCCATTTCTACTCCGCAGCTTACCAACATGGAAGCCACGGTATGCAGGCTAGCTATGACTGGACATCAGTCCATCCTCATAGCCTCCTGTTACATCCCTTCAGGAACCTATCCCCTCAAAAAAGATTTTGAGGCCATTTTATCCTTGGGCAATTCAGTCATTATGTTTGGAGATTTTAACTCCAAGCATACTGAATGGACATGCCGCACTACGTCCCCTAGTGGCAAGATACTGCTCGATATCACGCAGTCTCTTGATATCACCGTCCATAGTCCTCTCGGTGTTACTCACTTTCCCGATAACACCGATCACTCACCTGATGTGTTAGATTTTGCGTTACTCCAAGGAGTTTCTCTCAACCTCAGAGCAATCGAGACACTAGACGATCTAGGATCAGATCACCGACCGGTCTCCCTCATTCTTGGCCATCAGCCACCTCCCCCAGCACACACAAAAACCTTCACTAACTGGAAGGGATTCAAGGAGTCCCTAGCTAAAGCCTTGGACTCACAGGATTCTACCATCTCCATACCGACGGACTTAGACAGTCCCGAAAAAATCGACACCGCGGTCGATTCACTCTCCACCCTTAATAAATCCTCATTTAAGGAGAACAAAAGGGTCGTCCCGGTTGCTAACAATAGTGGGCTTCCCCTACATATTAGCAACCTATTAAAAGCCAAAAAAGCTGCTTTCCGGAGAGCAGCAAAATATCCCACCCCCGAATATAGGCGCGCGGCCAATCGTCTTCAACGAAAACTCCGCTTCCGCCTCTCTGAATTTCAAGATCTCGAAAAGAGTAAGCTCATGGAGAATATCTCTCCATCTCACACAGCGTACTAACAGATGGCTAGAGCCCTCCGCATAGACGCTATCACCCACACTCCCCCTCTCTCCCGTCCCGACGGCACGTTTGCCTTCGAGGACGAGGAAAAGGCTGAGTGCTTTGCGGATAGCATTGCCGCTCAATGCTCCCCTAGTTCTCAACCTGTCGACCCCTCACACGTCCAGGCAGTGGAGGATGAGGTCCGCCGCCGGAACTCACCCCCTACGGCCTCCGAACCTATCTCTGTCCAATGATGAGATTTCATCCCTCATCAAAGGACTTAAGCCTAAAAAGGCTCCGGGCGCGGATGGCATCTCCAACCAAGCCCTTAAACACTTTCCCGAGCAGGTGTTAACCTTTTTATCTATTATCTTCAACGCCTGCTTCAACATTAGTTATTTTCCCACTACGTGGAAAGAGGCAACTGTGATTGGAATTCCCAAGCCAGGCAAGCCTCTCAACCTCCCCTCCAGCCATCGCCCCATTAGCCTCCTCAAAGCAATGGGCAAGCTCTTCGAAAGAGTCATCCAAACACGGATGAGGCGCTATCTGTTTCCCACAGACGGCGACCCTCTTATCATTCCCCACCAATTCGGTTTCCGAGCCAAACACTCATGTCCCCAACAAGTTCACCGTATTGTGGAATATATCCTCAGCGGTTTCTATCCTCGACGTCATAAAACCATCGCGGTCTTCTTCGATATAGCCAAAACTTTCGATAGAGTCTGGCACACAGGCCTCATCTACAAGCTCTACAAAATAGGTCTCCCCGATCGTCTAGTTCGTCTCGTGGCCTCCTATTTGAAACATCGTACCTTTCGTTTTAGACACGAAGGCACGCTATCTTCACAGCGAACTATCAAGGCTGGTGTCCCTCAGGGCTCAGTACTTGCTCCTTTGCTGTACATCCTGTTCACCAACGACATTCCCATTCCGTCGAAAGGTGTTCAACTCTCCCTCTTTGCAGACGACACTGCCATCTACTGCAAAGGTGTCTCACTACCCTTCATACGGAACAAGATCCAAAAGTCAGTTGATTACCTAGGAGCTTGGTTCAAAAAATGGCGCGAACCCGGAGAAGAGCTCCGCCGTTCACTTCGATTATAAACGACGCCGTCTCAAAAACACTCCACCAATACGTATGCTAGGGACCCCTGTCCCCTGGCATACGTCCGCCAAATATTTAAGTGTCACTCTAGACACAGGGCTCACTTTCAGGCCCCACGTCAAAAGAGTAACCCGTCACGCACGATTTTATCTGAGTAGGCTCAACAGTATGTTGGGCCGACACAGCAAAATGTCCCTCCGAAACAAGCGCACCCTTTACAAGGTCTGTATACGACCCGTCATGACCTACGCGGGCCCCGTCTTTGCCCACGCAAACCCCAATATTTTAAATGAACTCCAAATAGTTCAGAACCTCTTCTGTCGTCGAGCTGCGAACGCACCTTGGTACGTCCGTAATGCCGACCTTCATCGGGACTTAGAGCTCCCAACAATTCAACAATTCCTTAAAAAACTCTCTGAGAACTTCTTCAAAGCCTCAGAGTCGCACCCAAACAATTTAATTCGTGAGGCGGCTTCTTATGCAGCCCCACCCCCCTCTCGCTATCGTGTCCGCAGGCCGAGAAACTCTCTCTCGGACCCGCCTAATAAACTGTCAAACGACCTAAACTGCCTCCTGGCGGCTCAGGCCAACTCTAATTAGTTTAAATTATTGTATTAACCAACATTAATTTGCCTTCGTAGGCACTCCCTCAGCGGCTCTTAGCCGCCTGCGCCCTCTTTTCCCAAAAGAGGGTCGCTCATGATAAGGCACAATAGAGCTTAATCAGCCGGCTGCCTGTCCCCAAAGGCGGTTTTTAGAGGGTATCACTTAGGGTCCCCGGTATGACAGTGAGTCCCTCATAACCACGATAGACCGGCTATCGTGGTATGCGTAATGCATTTTCCGCCTCCCTACGTACAGGGTAGCCCTTTAATTGCTTCGGGCGCAAAAAAAAATGTAAAAGAGCGCCTCTCGCCATCAAACGTAAAAGTTTGGCGGGTTTAGAATTAAGTAACACCACTGTCTTATAAATTCATTAATAAATAATAAAAAAAAAAAATTTTTTTTTGCAACACTCCGTGAACGAACAATTTTTGTTGGCTTTAACTCATTTACGAACACCCAAACTCGTGACTGGTTTTTTGTTTCGGGTTCGGACGCATATATCCAGGATTCGTCACCTGATACGATGTAGTATACAGCATTTGAGGATCCTGCGTGAAATCTTTCGAGAGTTCTGACGCACCAAGTAACGCGAGCCGCTTTTTGCTCTTCATAGAGCGAATGCGGTATCCACCGGGAAAACAACTTTTTTACACCTAATTGTTCATGCAATATTATTTGTATTTGACTCATGCCAATGTCTAAAGTTGCCTTAATTTCGCGGTATGACACATGTCGATCTTTCTCAATCAGCTTACGCACAGCATCAACGTTTTCTTGGGTGACTGCAGTTTTTGGACGACCTTGACGGGGACCATCCCTGAGCTTGACACGTCCACGTTGAAATTCAGCAAACCAGCGATAAATTGTGGTTTTGGATGGGGCTTCATCACCAAATGCAGAAATCATCCGATCAACATACTGTTTTTGTGTTAAACCACTTCGAAAGTCATAATAAATCATCGCTCTTGAATTTTCTCGAGTCAATTCCATTTTCTCAACGACTAAACAAGTTTGAAAAAACCTTGTGACAAGACCGAGAATCTTTTTTTAAATAAATAAATGGTATTCAATTTTTAAAACCAAGGAGTTTTCAATTTAAAAGATTTTAATATGACAGGAATAGTGGAAATATTCCATTCCCGATACTTTTAGTGCAGCCTAGTATTGGAAGTCTTCGATATATTGTTTTTAATGTTTTACACAAGCAGATTTCTTCACAATATTTTTTTCACATAACTCGTGCAAAATCGACACCAAAAATTGCAATCAACAATATCGCTGATTCAGTTAGCCGCTGAGATTACTGATTTACGTTACCATAAGATTAAATTCTTAATATATATTCAAATTATACGTTCCAGTAAGCCTTCTTTGAAACTCGAACATGAAATATTCTGATATCTTATATTTACGGGAATACTACATATTAAATTAAACTAATTTTACGGATTTTCTCGCTTTTAATTTCCCACAAAAAATTTCGTAATCATAGTGTAAACAATTTCAAGGAAAGAAGCCTGCAGTTGTATTGTTACCTCTAGATACTTCAATAATATACCTCGCAGTAAAGTAAAAGTATAGTAAAATTATAATTATACTTTTACTTTAAAACCAGAACACAGCAATAAATGCTGTTTGCCAGCAAAAAGGGCAGGAGGATGGTACCCAACTAGACGGTGATCGAAGAAACGCCCGCTAGAACAATCGATCTATTGCGGGCTGGACTGTCAACTAGTGGGACCGACGTGTGGATGAAAGTACGGGCAGCCCCAAATGCGAGCGAGACACCGACATCTTCACATAACGGTCGCCTCATCGGAGAAAAAATTATACAGCGTGCGCGCAATGTAAATGAAATGAAATGAATGATTTTCATTTGATATAGATTATTGCATAATACTTATTCAAAGCCATTTTCAGGGTTCCGTAGTCAACTAGGAACCCTTATAGTTTCGCCATGTCTGTCTGTCCGTCTGTCCGTCCTCGCTTAATCTCTGTGACCGTTAGCACTAGAAAGCTGAAATTTGGTACCAATATGTGTATCAATCACGCCGACAAAGTGGTAAAATAAAAATTGGAAAAAAATGTTTTATTAGGGTAGTCCCCCTATATGTAAAGTGGGAAGTGATTTTTTTTTAAATTTCAACCCTTACGTGTGATATTGTTGGAAAGGTATTTAAAAATGAATAGGGGTTTACTACAACCATTTTTTGATAATGTCAATAATTTCAGAAATAATCGTTCCAAAAGTAAAAAACAATGTGTCCCCCCTCCCCCTCTAACTTTTGAACCATAGGTTTAGAAAATATGAAAAAAATCTGAAAGGTAGAACTTTATAAGGACTTTCTAGGAAAATCATTTTGAACCTGGATGGAAACAGTTTTTGTACAAAAAAGACAAAAAGTTGTACAAAATAACTTCTGGACTAAGTTTGTAGTATAATCGTTTAAGCAAGCATTTTTTTTAACTTCGTTTACATATTTTATTATCCTGAACGTATCTTTTTTCAAACAAAAAAGAATTATTAAAATCGGTTCTCGCAATCCAAAATTACCACCGAAAACTTCTGGCACGTCTATGTATTAATTAGTAACCCAATTCCCCGAGAGATGGCGCTGTAGGTACTTATTACATTGGGTCGGGTATTATCGAATTGTTCGGTTGGTCTCTCCTTGGCACCGCCTGCTGCGGAGCGTGCAATGTTGCACGTTCCATGTTCGCGCACGTACCCACTACCGGGAGCAGTTGCGGGAGCGCGGAGCGCTGCTGGAGCGCGAACATAATGGATACCCATCTTTAAACTCATAAGTGGGAACACTTATTGTGACGGACGGGAAACTACGGAACCCTACACTGAGCGTGGCCCGACACGCTCTTGGCCGGTTTTATTTTATTCACCACTGGTTCGGTAAAACAAAACCTATGTCCTGGTAAAAAATAGCAAGAACCCCAACGACACTTTTTTTTAAACATATTTCACTTTACAATAATTTAGGTTGTATAATTTTAAATGAATTTTATAGAACCACCATGGTGGCGATCACCTCATTCCTAGGGGTTATGCCATTTATGTATTCTTTGATATTAAGTATACCAACCCTTTTTGTACAATTTTTCTTTAATAAAACATATAAAGTTGTTCAATGACAAATTTTGTACATTTTCTGGCATTTTGTTGCAAAAGGGTAAACATTGCTCCATAATTAAATTGAAGAAATTACAAGCTTATGTTTGTTCCTAGTATTTAAAGTATGAACATCTTTATTCTTATAAAAGCTATTTATGCTACTATGTACATATTTATGCTACTATGTGCATTTTCATAAATATATTGCAATGCCAAAGTTAATATGTTTATTTCTTTAAATTTTTCTCTAAGGGATACCTTACAATTTAAGTTATAAATCGCTTGTTAAGCCCTCCTTCGCAATAAATATGACTGCAATATCAGTTCCATTAAGGCTCTTTCCATACTGGAAGCAAAAAAAAATCTGAAAAAGAAGATGCAACTATAATTGAAACGTCTGCGACTGAGGAATGGAAAGAAGTAGGTGGCCATAAAAAGTCTAAGAAGGCCCACCTTAAAGCAGTCCAAACTGGAGGAAACGCCCAAATCGGTTCGTTTTAGGCTATATAGAAGACAACGTTTTTGCACGTTTAGTCACTCCATCTTGAAATCTCGAAGGAAGGATAAGGGAACACGTGAATGTTTTTTGATTCTGTGGTTATCAAAATTGAACACAAAAACCAAGAGACACTACTCTTCATTCAGGGTTGGTGTTCCAGAATCCACACTTGAAAAAGTAACCTGCACAAACAGTTGGCCAATACATAACTGATTTAATGAATGGGTAAAGAAAACCTGTTATAAGGACATTAATGTTTACTACCAGAATGTGAGAGAGCTTCAAACAAAATTATCTACTTATTATTTGAATATTTTGGACTTACCGTACGACTATTAAGGAGTTCTTTAGATTTAGAGTATGCAACGTTTTTAGCACGTGACTTTTAGGTAAAGTTGTTTAATGACCCCTTAGTAGATATTGAGGTACAGCAACCACCGGTGTACGTCAGCGTGACGGTGGGCACTGCCAGGGAGCTCAGACCCCTACTTTCGTGGACGAAATTGATAAATGTTGTAATAAACGGAGATGACGGAATTTCTATAAAGACATTTTTCATATGTCGTACGATACCTTTCAACAAATTGATTGAGATCATTTGTTTGAAATTGACACCCCGAAGGTAGCCATATCGTATCTATACACGGTTGTAAATGAGGTAGTAGATCATTGCATTCCTAGAACTCGTAGGGCTAAACTAAATAGTAATTATTCCAGGTATTTTTACCGGGAATGGTACTCGTCCAATTTAATGCACGATATAAAACGAAAGTGTAGTTATCATAGACAGTATAGAATGACGGGTGCGCAATGTGATTACGAAGCGTTTTCTTGGGTATCGATCTCATATAAAATATAAGTTAATAGTCAATTAGGAAGCCTAACAGGAGAAATGACAGCTAAATTTAAAGGACGATCCGAAATCCTTTTGAAATTACGTAATATGTAAGCAGTCTAGACGTAACAAAACTCGAGTTTAAAAGACGGTCTAGACTAATGTGCTCAGTCGTATGCGCAATGTTTTGTTATTTTCAATCTGTGTATAGCGGGATGCAGCAGGTGCTGGACCCGGAGAACACGGAGCGTGCGGCGGGAGCGCGTGCTGGTGCAGTTCGTGTGCACGTTAGCCAGCTGAGTGCGCGCGACATCCGCACCGCTTTCTCACGCCTCAAGCCTAAGTGCTCTGTAAGCCCTGATGGTATACCGCGTTACGTCTTCATAGACTGTCGCTCTGTTTTTGAAAAGCTTCACATTTTTTTACATGTGTCTTCGAGGAAGCTACTCTCCCAAAGAATGGAAAATGACAAGAGTGATACCGGTACCTAAAGGAGGTTCGGCTTCAGATGTGAGCGGATACCGACCTGTAGCGGTGCTGTCTGAGTTCACCAGGGTATTCGAAGCCGCATTACAAAAATGTATTTATACGCTGGTTAGTTCGCTGCTGACCGACGTATCGCATGAATTTCGGCCAGATCGAAGTACAGCGGGAAACTTGCTGTAATTTATAATATATCTGACGCTAGCTGCCTACGCTGGCTAGGTGGACTGTGATACTTCGACTTCCGGAAAGCTTTTGATACCGTGGATAGCAATATCCTTTTAGAAAAATTTGCGGCGGTAGGTTTCACACCGCATCTTTTAAAAATGTTCGCGAGTTACCTTTGTGATCGCCGGCAGTACGTCGAGTTCGCGGGGTATGAATCTGAACCTTACTTCACGTTTTCTGGTATGAGCCAGAGCCAGTTTCTGGTTGAGTCCCTTGGAGTAAATTATCACTGAGAGGTCGTTAAGGTATCGAAATGCCTCCTGTTTGCAGACGCCTTAAAACTGTTTTTGTCGGTAGCGGATGTTTCGTATTGTGAGCAGCTTCAGCGACATATAGATAGGGTCATGCAGTGGAGTGCAGTTAATAAGTTATATTTTAACACGTCGAAGTGTGAAGTGATAATTTACGGACGCAGACAGGCACCGCTGCAGTACCGGTACAAGGTTGACGGCACGTTAATGCTGCGCGTTACATTCGTACGTGACTTAGGTGTGCAGATGGTAACTCAGTTAACGTTTCGTAAGCACATTGTGGATATCTGCGGTAAGGCCTTGAGAAACTTAGGTTTTGTCCCAAGAAATTGCAGGGATTTTCTTAGTAATGGTGTGATTAAAGTGTTATACAATGCACTTGTTCGCAGCCGGCTGGAAATGAGTGCAATTATTTAGAATCCCCCGGCAGATAAATATATCAACATGGTGGAAGAAAACACAAAATAAATTTACGTGGTTTCTTTAAAGGATTACGGCGTCTAATCTTTCTACCCGCTGATATAACCCAGCTTGTTCGTGATCGGCATGGTCGTGTACAGTCTTTGAGTATTAAACCAACGGTACAGTGCGCTTGGTGTGAGGCGTGACGTCGCGCTCTATACACGTGTGGTGAGTCCTACGTGACCAGCTACACCACCTCTGGTACTAGAGACGTTGCAGCGGTTTGTGCCTGATAAGGCGATGGTTAGACGTTGCCCACATCCTACCCTTAAGGTGCCGTACGCGAGGACAAGTCTGTTCAGGTTTGCACCTATGTCACGTAGGTATATTAGTATAGTATAGTATTATTGAACATTATTTCTGAAGAAACAGACATTTACCACTTCGACTGGCAAAGTTCACAGAAGGGGCACAGGGTCTGTGAGATTTTTTTATAATTATTTTTGTTTATTATAATAGTATATATTTTTAATGTCAGTTATTATATTAATCAATTTTTGGTTGTTTTGTACAACATTATCTTGGCCTAGCACTGTATATGATGCTGTTACTGTTTTTGTAATAAATAAATAAAATAAATATTTGTAACACACTGCCAAAAATCTGCGATGTTCAGGAATATTTCTACGTTTATTTATATTAGACTACAATTCCTCGCCTAAGACGGCCTTAAACCTTTACGACTATATTATGTATTGTACTGCCTGCAAAGTACTTAACTTTTGAGCAGAGCTATAAATAAAGAATGTTCTCAATTCGGCAGTATGTTCTTTTTTATTTACATGTTACGCGATATTTTCGTTAATTATAAACAGTTTTGCTTTCGTTAATTATGAATTGTTTGCTGTTTTTTTAGATAAATGTATAGAGTCACATAAATAATACACGATATTACCCAAGACCAGATTGCGTCTCTCCTTATTTTAATCCATCAAATATTTTAAAAAATACTTTTATCGATCCTAGAATGGCAAGAGCAAATGAATAAATACTGTAATTGGTATTCATGTGATACAAATTCACAAGCTTGAATCACAATACCGCTACTTTAGTCTACTCTTCGAATATGTATATTCCTGTGTTAATTGCACAAATATTAGATGAAATGGAACTTGGTCTATTTCTCTTTGTTTTTAATAAGTTATTATATTATCTTACTGTGATGATACTGGTTAATACTCCCTTCTTAAAAAGTAGTATTTTAAAAGTGTCTTTTACAAAAATTACTCCACCGAAAATTCACTGTAAACACAGACGCAAATGCTTGAACAGTTAAAATTGGATCCTTTAGGGGATAACATCCCTTTCGTTATAACGAGCAACTCATCCGCGAATCGTGTGTTGTTTCAGTCTACTCAAAATATTTGTCGAGACAAATTTACTGGAATAGAAATAATTTACGTTTTTGACATCCATATCCGAATTGCATAAAATAAGGGAGTGTATTTAATATATAATAGACGATAAAAGATAAATAAATACACTAAAAATATTGGAAATTAAAAACTAGTAACAAAAATTATTGTATTTTCTGTTATCATTAAGAATAATAAAAATGGCACTGCACTTTAAATTGTGAATAAATACCAAAGACAAGCTGTTCGAATATACAAGACAAACCATTGTACGAAACTATTCTAAAGAGTCTAGATAAAATCACTAGCTTTCGATGAGTATCTTAAGCGTAAACGTGTTTTGTATATCAATAGCGGCGGAAAAAAAAATAATCTAAAATACTGCTTTTATATTATGGAGAAGATAATTTAACTTTGTTTTATATTGGTCATAGTTGCCGCCCTTGGTAGATGAGTTGTAACCTGCAGTTTTTTACTTTTTAGATGTCATTGGGAAGACGCTCCTGCGTATCTCCTGGATTGGTTCTGTCTAACTCCTCTCACGACACTCATCGGGTGATATGGGGTATTGGATAATCTTATATCACCAGTTTATGGTTTATCTATGGAGAAGATTAATAATCAGTAGTGCATCTTTGACTATAAAGATGAGGATGATGATGATTAAAAAAGCAATGCATAAGAAAGAGTTTTCGTTTGGTGATTGAGCGTAAGAAATGGTTGTGGATACCTAAATATTTCACAAAACAGTTGTAAGCAATGTTGTGAAAAATACCATACAAATGATTAGAAGATAAGTGATTTGGCGAAAACGATTATCTAGCCACATAAGTCACAAATCTGAATCAATAAAGAGTTGACTAGCGTTACCTCAGCCATCTCGAGAATAAATTTTCACAATGTGCTAATGTTTTATTTTCGAACCACAATGACTTGCAGACCCTTACTGAAACTATCTGTTATAAATATTATCCCAAGTTCTTAACCTGCCTAATATATTCTAAGCATACTGTTTGAAATAAGCTTATTTGAATGTTGAAAGTCAAATTGACATGTTTTTTTTTTACCTTGATACTTTAATTAGTAGGCCATGATTGCTTGCTCAGTGATGAACCTCGGCAAGATCGCTATTCATTTGGTCTACTGGTAGATTTACATCGTTGCAAGGGATGTGCTGGGACAGCTGCATATCATCAGCTTAACATCAGCAGATACCTTATGAAATTTATTAGTTATACAAGCACATTGATAAACTTGGAGCAAAGCAAAGGAAATAAAACACTATTTATTAGTACACCAGCAACAACATTACACCGGTCAGACAAAGTACCATCAACACGTATGCTTTGCCAGTGCCACTGATAACTAGAGCTAAACCAATTATCAGAAATTGAAGAATTTTAGGACTACTAGCAAAATGTCGCCTTTTTGAAGAAAAAGGGAGAATATCAATATTTGTCCGTAATATCTGAAGTAAGTAGGAGAGTTATTTTTAGTAAAAAGTGGAAACGTAGAAAGGTGAATTCTAGTATTAGGGAAGATGCATTTTTTTAAATTAATTGAGTGAGATGGGAAATCATTTACGCAAAGCAAAACTAAAATTAACTCCTACAACATCTCAGGGATATCAGTTTGTCCCAAAAATGACGCTGCCATAGTAGGTATACAATTTAGATAAGTGACTTTCCGGCAGTCAGATCTCTTGGAAAAACTTTGGATCCTTTCCGCTCAATCGCTTCTTCAATACGAGCTGTGATAGAGTTGCGTAAGTCTTGCCGCATGTATTCGGAGATCTGTCTATTCAATTACCTGTATGATATCAAATCTACTAAGACTACATTTTCATTTCCCGTCTAACAGATAATTTAATTTTATATGTAATCGGAGAGATTTGGGATTTTTCTGCGACAGGTCTTGTTTAACTTTGCTCCGATTACAAGGACAGTTGCCACAAGGGATTTGTTATTTA
Source organism: Parnassius smintheus behrii (assembly GCA_036936625.1). Classification (NCBI taxonomy): domain Eukaryota; kingdom Metazoa; phylum Arthropoda; class Insecta; order Lepidoptera; family Papilionidae; genus Parnassius; species Parnassius smintheus. The sequence goes on along the minus strand of JAUPFT010000019.1, from coordinate 27,079,021 downwards.
TGGGTATGTTTCCTGGAATTTCTATTAACATTAACTCTGAAAATATAATTTTAATATTATTTTTACATATTCGTTTCTATGTTATTCAATAAGAGTCAGTGAAATTGTTTTTTGGATTCAATAAAAAGAATGAGGTTTATTTTTAGGACAGAATGATATTATATCCAAAATGATATACGAATATTTATGAAACAATATCCCGATACCATCCATATCATCACCCAATGTTTGATTTACCAAAAGTTTTCTTTCTCAAACAACTTCTTTGTAGACCCGGCTAGCACCAGTAGTATCTTCCGAACCGAAAAGACTTAGGGACTTTCAAAAAAAGAAACTGCTATTTTTTAAAAGGTCAACAACGTCCTACAATTCCCCTGGAATTTTCAAATGTTAATTTAGATTTGGTAAGGAAGTAAAGAACCATTCTTGCAATCGTGACAGGCAGAGAGAGGGTATTTTGTTAAGCAATAAATTTTAAAACCCAATGTTTCCTAGTTTATTTCGTCCATGTATTATAGGAGCTTGCAGCTCAAAAAAAAATGGATCAATCATCGACAATTGTGAAATGTGAGGTTTCGCAGTCCTTGTGGATGAAAACACTGGCAATATTCGGCTAGAGTAGGTGCAGTCACGATTTCAATTCTTAATCTAGAGTACATGTAAGTGTCTACGGGGTTCGGTATCTACTTGTCATCAGGTAAAGTGTATGCTCGTTTCTAACGCTTACTTACTTACGAATACTTACTCGTATTTTACAAATTATGGTTACTGTTACCCAGTTTATGGTGACTATTTTTACCGTCTGGAAAATAATATGGTATTTTGTGCAAGTAGAATAGAAGAAATCCTCGAAATAATATGTAAAATATAACAAAATATAACTACATACTTATATAGGTTTAGTCGCCCTCAATCCGAGACTCTGTTGAGCAAAGACTCGACTTCGGACACAAGTTTGTTTCGGCACTCGGAGACGTTTTCCCGAGAAATATTGGCTTGACTGGTGTAAAGAGCATCACCAGTGCTGTCATCTGCATAGCAATGAATGCTACGGGTTTGCAACATATCATTGATATGCAGAAGAAACAGCGTTGGCGATAGCACGCAGCCCTGTGGAACACCAGAATTAATAGGCTTGCAATCGGAGCTTGCACCATCTACAACGACCTTGATGCTCCGATCTGCAAGAAAGCTGGTGATCCAATCGCACAATCTCTCGGGAAGCCCATAGGAAGGGAGCTTCGAAAGAAGCGCTTTGTGCCAAACCCGATCGAAGACCTTCGCAATGTCCAAACTAACGACCAATGCCTCCCCCTTGGACTCTACTGCCTCCGCCCATCTGTGAGTTAGGTAGACCAGAAGATCACCAGCTGACCAACCACGGCGAAAACCGTATTGGCGGTCACTAATCAGCTGGTGATCCTCAAGGTTCCTTATGAGCTGGCAGCTTACAATGGACTCCATTGTTTTGGAGAACAAGGAGGTGATGGCGATAGGCCGGCAGTTGGACGGGTCAGAGCGGTCGCCTTTTAAAAACTCCACATCTGGAATCCGCGTAGGTGAAGTAACCAGTTGTGTCAGACCATATGCCAAGGCAAAATCATGAACAAATCTCCCCGCATGATCGGTTAAACGTGAATCAAGCCATTCGGCGTGATGGGCGTTAAAGTCGCCGAGGATCACGATCTCTGCGGAGGGGATCTGCTGTAGCAACGAATCTGCAGCCATTTGGACGTGGTCGAAGAGTCGGTCTGTTTCGGCATTACCACTATGGGACCTATAAGGCACCCGTAGACGCGCGGATGGTCGGCGCTGTCTACGCGTAGCCAAAGGATGGACAGGTCCGAACCTTCAAGTCTGCCGAGGCGTCGAGAACAGATGTCCTCTCTGACGTAAACGCAAACTCCAACCCGAGGCACAAAGGAGTGTTCCAGTTTGTACCCCGGGTAAGATAGATACGAAACATCAGCCGGAGAGGACACCTGCGTCTCGGTCAGAAAGAGCAGAGCCGGCCTCGCAATCTCGAGATGGTAGTGGACGGCGTTTAGGTTAGAGTGAAGTCCCATGATATTGCAGAAATTCACGGACAGCGTGTCAGGGGTCGCCTTGGCACCTGAGCACCCACGCTCAGAAGTGGAGAACATGGTCGTGGATGCTCAGCGAGGGATTCACCAGGGGTGCTGTTACCCTCCTGGGGTAGTCTATCATTTAATTCTGCCACCATGTTGATGGGGGGGGGGGGATTTTGGGCTTCTGGCCACCTGCACTCACCAGACGAAACGCGAAAGCAGAGCTTCCACTTCACGCCGGTATTCTGTGAGGTCGTGGTACCACCCCGGTTTGAGCTGGCCCATACGTGCAACAGCAAAGCTGCCGCGTGGCTCTACCACTAATAAAGTATCAATATGTGTCTCTCAATCACTTAATATTTGATCACCTCAAAATAAATGTGTTACAAAATCCACGAAATTATAAGATTAAAGGCATGTTTAAGTACGAGTAAGTATGATATAAAAGCATTAATTGAGATATGCCAACAATACTTCACTATAACTTATTCTTCTTTGTCAATATCTAAGGTATTAAGGATTTTTGCGCACATAATTGAATACGCCATTTTAATTGCTCTCAAAAGTAAGGTGATTGCGTCATTTATTGAATTTAATAAAGGCAGAATCAAAGTTTTTTAATTTAATTTAGTTTTTTTTAATGGAACCGCAGATTTTATATCATTACTAGTCACATAATAGTCACACAAATAATTTTCCAGAAAATCCTCAAAAATATTTTCGTGTTTAATAATGATTGTTACGAGCTTGAGGTTCGTGACAATAAAAGCTGCCGACTGAATAACCAAAATGTACACTTTTATTACCGAACACCAATTAAAACTTAAAATACACTAATAATTAACGGCTCTTTCACCGAAACATCCAGAATGTTCCAGCGAATACGGGCCCCGATCGAACAGGTGCAGAAATTTTGAGTGTGCGGCTTCTAGAAAGCTTAATTCTTCTGTTCGATACTAGATGGCACTGCTGGTCGAAAGTTCAAGATTGACATTTTCTAGGAAGCCCTCCTCGCTCTGGTCCCCGACACTAGATGGCGCTAGTGCTATGTACCTGACGTCAACTTAGGCGCGCAACATTATTTTATGATATATTAATGCTACATGACGTAAAAATCAAACACAAAATGTTAACTGCATGTATATAGTGTACGTATTTTAAATTAAATAGTTTAACTAGAGAAAATTTAAAATACACGTCTCACAGTACATGTATTCTCATTCATCGGGGTAATCTTCGTCAGGGCAAGATAGTTCCAGAGTTATGGCGTCACATAACGTGCTAATGACGTCATAACTGCATTGCCCTCCAGCTTCGCGACAAGCGTAAGTGACTATAATGAATACTACTAATTTTAATAAGCTAAAATTGTAAAAGCAATACCTTTTAATTACATAACTTTTAAGATCTTGATTGTTATATTAACATTATTATAAATGTTTAAAATTAAAATGTAAATTATTCACAAAGATACCCATTGCTGACATTAATTACCAAACTTTGGGTCATCATCATCATCAAGTTCACGGCTTTAAGCCTCATTTACATTCAGCCCCTGCCACTGCTCCTCGCGCTGCCGGCAATACTTCTCTAAATAGGTACTGCCGTAGCAGGATCGCGGAAAGTGTGTATTCACACTCTGCCCTACCACTCACATCACTTTCGGCTTTCGACTACGGCAGACATCGAAATAATTACAGCGTCCGCGCTGTGTCTTCATGCAATACAAAATTATGTTAACAATTTAAAAAGATATCAAGTTCAAAAGAAGATAAATAGATAGATAGAAAATTTATTAGTTTAAAAACATGGTACATAAGATGATCAATGACGTGGAACTGACATGTTTTGCCTAAATTGGCATACAAAAATGATATGAAATACAGCTTATTACACAAACCCAATGCTATATTTTAAAATTATTGCATTGATTAAAGGTTAGGTACAAACATTCTTTTTGAATTAAAATATTATGTATTAATTAAATACTTATACAGATCCACTCTATTTGAATTCTTATACAATAAATTGTTCATAAATTATTAATTGAATTATTACATTACATGTTACATAAATAATATTAAATATTATATGAGATTAGTGAAGCTATTATTATTTTAATAATTACACTACAGTATAAATTAATTCATAATTTTAATTACAATAAAACTATAATTTAAAAATCTCAGGCTATTATGCAAATATTACCATTTAACTTATTTTACATTTTAATAAATAAATAATCAATATGAGTTACTAATCATTTTTAGAAATAAAATGTCAATGTTCATTAATTCCTTAAACTAAATTTTATATTAAAATAATAAATTTGACGAATTTATAATTAATTATGTACATAGGTACTATGTTATCTCAAAAAGAAAATTCGTATTCGTAGAAGATGATGAATTGTGGTTTTTATCGTCAAAATCCCATAGTTTTTTCTGATTCCAGCAGTTCTAAAAACTTTAATGTATTTTCATTATTCCACTCGAAAGGCATTTTGGTAGATCGTACTTATTTAATAACAAGACGGCACGCACGTCCGTTCATCCAGGTGCTTGGCGCGAAGTGAGCGATGGAGCTGAATGTGAACACTCACTACCGCTCGCACTGCCCGTCCTTTGACTTCCGCACGAAAAACCGACATTTGAGGGAGCGTAGGGCAGTGGCAGTGGCAGCGGCAGTGTCAGTGCGAGTAGTCTGTTTACATACTGCCCTCCTCACTGCCCTGCTCACTGCCCTGCTCACTTCCCTGCTCAACAGGGCTGAATGTAAATGGGGCATTGGGGTATGTTCACTTCTTAATTCTGTAACAGCTTACTAGTGAGACAAACATACATCGATATAAAGTTTTTAAACGCAATTAAGCAACGAATTTGCACCACTACATGATCGACCTCCAAATTTGCGGCCGTTCCTCAGATTTTTTTTATACGATAGGGTGACAAACGAGCACGCAGTCCACCTGATGGTATATGGTTGCTGTGGCCCATACACATCTATATCTATCGTCAATTACGATTCAAAATACAGATGATGCATTGTTACCCGTGAGGACTAAGATGCAATGCCTCGTTTTCAGTAAAAAGGGTCTAACGTTCTCTACACTCACTACATGAAGCACAGCAGCTTTAAGCTACTATTTTACGCTGGTATTCTGTGAGAACACTATCCTTCCCCGGTTGAGCCGGCCCATTTGTGCTACAACTAATAGAACTGCAGCATGGCTCTACCACGTACAAATAATTAATAAAAATAAAACATAATTCTTGTAATCGTCACCTAGACACACACACACACACACACGCACACACACACTCACACACGCACAAGCACACGCAGGCACGCACGCATGCACGCACGCAAGCACGCACGCACGTACGTACGCCCGTACGCACGCACGCACACACGCACCCACGCAAGTACGCACGCACGCACGCACGCACGCACTCACGCACGCACGCACACACGCACGCACGCACGCTCGTAATAATGGAAATATAAACTGTTACTGTCCAAATCTAAATCCTTAACCTTTCATACAATATCTTTACCTAATCTTTCACAACCGTCTTAACGGGTCACGATATTTATTATACCTAACTTCTCAAATTCTAAAAATGGCTCCTACTTTACTGAACATACAAATTCTGTTGATCGCGACACATTGATGTGTACCTACTATGCACTTGTTAATTATTTACTTCGGTACTACATTGTCCCATAGAGTAGTATTGGTGTTACCGAACTGTTGCCTAGAGCCTGATCTACCTACAGGTTAACTAGGCAAGCAACTTCTGTACAGAATAAAATTTGGTGTAATATTCTTAGTAAATAAAAGAATAAGTGCCCCAAGTATTCTCTGTTACGGTTTTAACGAAGTTCTCGTCGTACGGAATGGTATAATGTCAACCAAAAACACCTACTGATTAAAGTATCAAGGTAGAAAAATTACATGTCGATTTGACTTTTAACTTTCACTTACGTTTCCTCCAAACAGTATATACTTAGAATATTTATAACACTTGGTTTCAGTAGGGGTCTGCAAGTCATTGTGGCACGAAAATAAAACTTCAGCACATTGGCAAAAACTTGTTCTCGAGATGGCTGAGGTAATGCTAGTCAACTCTTTATTGATTCAGACTTGAGTCCTATCTTCTAATCACTTTTATGGTTTTTTTACAAACACTTTCTCGTATTGCTTACAACCGCTTTATTAAATATTCAGGTAACCATTACGACTTCTTGCACTCAACCACCAAATAAAAACTCTTTCTTATGCATTGCTTTATCAATTCATCATCATCGTCTTCATCTTTACAGCCTATCAAAAGTTCACTGCTAAATATAGACTTTCTCCACAGATAAACCATCAACTGGTCGTATAAGATTATCCACTACCCCATATTATCCCATGAATGTCGTGAGAGGTGACAGGCAGAACCAATCCAGGAGATAAGAAGCAGCGTCTTCCCAATAACATCTGGAAAATAAAAATCTGCATGTTATAACTCATCTACCAAGCCCGGCAACTATGGCCAATGTGAAATTATCTTTTCCGTAACATAAAAGCAATATTTAAGATATATTTTTTATTTTGTTAGCTACGCACAAAACAAAATATTTTAGCAATAAATAATTTTCTATCTATATGTAGAGAGACCCAAGAGCAAGTGTTGTTCGACGTTATTCAGGTTAAATCCGGAACGTCAATCTGATGAGGATTAGATTAGTTCTCATCTTAAAAACGTAAATGCCCTTGGTGAGTATGGAATTACAGCGAAGTTTCTGAAAGCGTTTGGAAAACCGGTGCTTTAAGGTCCTTCAGACGTTTTTAATTCCGTTGGCACTACTCTAGAGGCGTGAAACAAAATTTTCCTCCTAATATACAAAAAAATTATTATGGGTACCCCATAAAGTTGAGTAATATAGGGAACCCCTATTGGTAACAGTTTGAAATTGCTCTTCAATGAATTGCAATTCAAATTGAAAATGCAAGTACCCTTTTTTTCTAAAAAGAATATAATTATTTATTCGAGGTATTTACCCGCATTAACTTTATGTTAATGCCACGTTGGAGGAAAATTAATTTTGATAGGAAAGGAAGTAGGAAATATGACATCATTTCGAAAAATCAAAGCCGCGTAGCGATTGTGAAAAATATTATCATAGCTAAAACTCAACACTAAATATTATGATTTCAAGAAATTACTGTTTAGTATTTCTTATTAAGAACTACTCATCGACGAATAATTTTACCTTTAGATGAGTCAAATAAAAGGATTAAAGCAAATCGAAACACTCTCCATTAAGTGTTCCAGTTTTCTCCCCATATCAGTGATGCGTAGCCTGGCGACGTTGCAAACACTCGATGCATCAAGGTTACGCATTACCAGATCTGGGACACCATCTTTTAGATCTAACTAATGTGGAAGCTAGCCCATTACCTCCAATGAAATGAAAATCTCGAGTAGATAGTCAGTACTGTCGCCACTAGTTATTGTAATATCTATCAATAAGTACCTAAATCTTTGACTCACCGACTAACGCGTCTAATATTTTTAGTTTTTTATTTGATTAACGGATTCTTTTTGGCAACAGCATTCTTCTCTCACAAAACCAACGTACATTATTAATTAACAAATCTATTAAGAAAATGTAAACAAAAAGTACGTCTTCTGTCGCCACTGAACGGTAAAATTCATATGAAAATTAAATTTTGTCATCTGTGTCTGTTTCCAGTTGAGCCTCATTGATTTGTAACAACTTATTTGCAAAGGAACACGATTTTTGGTCATTTGGCGGTCATTTCATCCGCCAATGTGCCTCTCTCAATAGCATCTGTGCTTACCCTGCATAAGGTTGTACATTGGCATTAATTACTTCGCTAGTGAGATTGAGCAGCAATTTGAACACAGGATATGGAGTCCGGGCATCTCGCTCGAGATATCGATACTCAAAAATCGAGATCTATGCGAATACTTCAAATCGTGGCATTGTAGGAACCGTAGAAACCCCGTAGTCCGTTCACCTTTAAGCAACTTGCAGTAGAAACCTGCAACCAAGGCTATACAACGTGTTCTAGAATAAATATGTTGACATTAATTCATCTTCAATTAACTGCTTAAAAAGCTGGTAGGTGATTAAAAATATAAATAAATGAAGATTTAAACTGACAATATTGTTTAATGGAAATTTTAATATTTATTGGTAAAGAACAATCTCTACCCGTTTCCAAAAACAAGTGTTTTGAAAGACAGGCAGCCCGTCAGAGGAACAACAAAGTGATCCTTTATAATTTCCGTATTTTTCCTATTGAGTTCCAAACACCCCAAAAGTAAAAAGTTATTACAATTCAGCAAAGGTAAAGTAATACATACTTATGTATATATTTAAAATATTTTAGTGCAGAAATAAATAACATAATTCTACTTCATACTTATTTGTGAATTCTATCACAAGCATTAGAAGTGACGCATCGGTACACTGCAGTTATGATGTCATTAAGACGTCATAATATAACGTCGTAATGTAGAAGCTATCTCCTGCCTCTCAGCAATTATGACGGATAAGGCTACATGCCTCTAATTTTCATGTTATTATAAATCTACTTGCTTTCTTGTCCTGAATTTAATGGCATTCATCTAACTAGTAATTAAATATACGTAAATTCTTGTTTCAGTAATGGACTGTAAACTAACACTAGTAAAGAAGTAAAATAAATATTTATGGTGTTTCAAAAATCATTACAAAAATATCGTTAAATTAATTAAATTTACAACAAATTAGTTTTTATTTTGAAAATAATTACTCACTAAAATAATAACATTTATTATTATTCTACTTAGACTTAACAAAGAATTAAGGGTGTATTGTTTTTGATCTTATTTTATGAATGTTTTGCCGCTTTGTGACGTGATGACACCACATTTTGTAAATTTTAACTTAGTGTTATAAGTAGCAATATAAAAACAATGTTCTCTAGACCGAATTTCAGGTATGGGTTGCAGGCAGTCTCCACGGAGACTAAACATCTACGCAAGACAGGATTATAGAAGACCGCGTTAGTAGCGCATTATGTAACAAGAAACTTAATTATTATAAATATAATAATCCTAAATCAATAAATACATGGTTAATAAATATGTTTACGAGAGCTGTCATGCCTTCTTATGGCGGTGTTATGTATTCCATCGCCGTATTTCATTCCGTGGACATCGTAGGAAGCAACTATAAGAAATAGTGGGAAGAACGAAGAACTTATTGATTCTGCTTGATGGTAGTATAACTCGATAATGCTCGTCATAAATATTCCGATAAAGGATAGAGAAAATAACTTTAACCTTCTTTTTAAAGAAAGCAACATTGACCATATTATTCCAAATTATCCGCGATTTCTTATGTCAAATTCTCTACACAACTTAAGAGCAATGTCCTTTACTACTGGCCAACTACTGGCTAATGAATACCGAACAAAAACTCTTAACTAATTCAGTTTTTGTTTTATTGTTATAACTTCATAAAAATTCTGATACAAATTATATATAATGATTTCTTAAATTTACGCGAACACTACACATTGAATAAAACTAAATTTACGGATTTTATCGCGTTTATTTCACTACCCTAGTAGTGAAATAAACGCGATAAAATCCGTAAATTTAGTTTTATACAAATTATATACTCGTATAATGCATGCGGCGAGACTTACGCAACTTTAATACTTCTCGTATTAAAGAAGCGATCGAGCGGAATCAGGGCTCCAAAGTCTTTGCCAGAGATCTGTCTGCCAGAAAGAGCCAACTGTCAAAGCTGAAGACTGAGTGTGGCAACATCGTTTCCGGGACACCTGAGATTTTGAGTGAGATTGAGAGGTTCTATGGGCAGCTGTACACATCATCGTTGGAGCCACACGCAAGTGTGAGTAACGATCCAAGAGCTAGTCTTATCCGACACTATTCCGATGATATCCCGGACGTCAGTCTAAGCGAGATTAGAATGGCTCTCCAGCACCTTAAAAACGGCAGGGCCCCAGGCGAGGATGGAATTACAGCGGAGCTTCTGAAAGCGGGTGGAACACCGGTACTTGTAGTCCTTCAGAAGCTCTTCAATTCCGTCCTCCATGGTGGCACTACTCCAGAGGCGTGGAGCAGAAGTGCGGTGGTCTTGTTCTTTAAGAAAGGCGACAACGCTCTCTTAAAAAACTACAGACCGATTTCCCTTCTGAGCCGCGTCTACGTGCTGTTTTCGAGAGTCATTACGAACCGTCTCGCACGCAGACTTGACGACTTCCAGCCTCCCGAACAAGCCGGTTTCCGAAAAGGCTTCAGTACCATAGACCACATACATACCCTGCGGCAGATTGTACAGAAGACTGAAGAGTACAATCTGCCACTTTGCCTGGCGTATGTGGACTATGAGAAAGCCTTTGATTCCGTCGAAATTTGGGCGGTGCTACAGTCCCTTCAGCGGTGCCAAGTTGACTGTCGGTATATCGAAGTGCTGAAGTGTTTGTACAGTAGGGCTACGATGGCTATCCGAGTACAGAACCAGAGCTCGAAACCTATCCAACTGCAGAGAGGTGTAAGACAGGGTGACGTTATATCCCCGAAACTCTTCACCGCTGCATTGGAAGACGTTTTCAAGCTACTGGACTGGAAAGGATACGGTATTGACATCAATGGCGAGTACATCACTCACCTTCGATTTGCCGACGATATAGTCCTTATGGCAGAATCGCTGGAGGACTTAAGCACTATGCTCAATGACCTCAATAGTGCCTCCCAACGGATAGGTCTTAAGATGAACATGGACAAAACAAAGATCATGTTCAATGTCCATGTCACACCTATGCCGGTAGTTGTTGGGAGCACTATGCTCGAAGTTGTTGACGAGTACGTTTACCTGGGACAAATAGTCCGACTAGGTAAGTCCAACTTCGACCGAGAGGTCAATCGACGGATTCAACTCGGCTGGGCAGCGTTCGGGAAATTACGACATATCTTTTCGTCAGGTATACCTCAATCTCTAAAAACTAGATTGTACAACCAGTGCGTGTTGCCAGTGATGACTTATGGATCTGAGACGTGGTCCTTCACTGCTGGCCGTATGAGGACGCTTAAGGTCGCTCAGCGAGCTATGGAGAGGGCTATGCTCGGAGTCTCTCTGCGTGATAGACTCAGAAATGAGGATATCCGCAGTAAAACCAGAGTGACCGACATAACCCAACGGATTAGTAAGCTGAAGTGGCAATGGGCCGGCCATATAGCTCGAAGAACCGATAACCGATGGGGAAGAAAGGTTCTCGAGTGGCAGCCTCGTACCGGTAGGCGTAGTGTAGGGCGACCCCCCACTAGATGGAGTGACGACCTGGTAAGACATGCAGGAAGTCGATGGATGCAGGTGGCTCAGGACCGTGCTTTGTGGCATTACTTGGGGGAGGCCTATGTTCAGCAGTGGACTTGTGAAAGGCTGTAATGATGATGATGATGATGATAATGCATACATTTTAAGTGGCGATAAAAACACAATACAATTAGACATTTTACATTTTACACAATTACATTAGACAATATTCATTTAACACTGAGGAAATAAATATCCGCCAGCCAACTATTGATCACATACCACTAATAAACAAGAATTTTATAAGGTAGCTAATTATGATTATCACGAAAATGACGAACGCGAAATCTAATCAATCTTTTCCTATAGTACATTTACTTAGAAAAAAGCAGATTGAAGAAAATATTTAAATTTCTGAGTACACATATTATATTTAATAAACACGATTAAAAAATACTAAGAATGCGCATTAAAATCGTCAGCATTTAAGGTGTATTCATAAAGATCGATTCCAAGACGTTAATGAGAATAGCTGTTTGTTTTCAAACAATGGAAACATAAATTTCATGTTCGTATCGTATACAAAATATTGTTGAAATTATATCTATTACGACGTTTACACTTAAAAGATAAATATTTTCACTCATATTTACGATTACTTTCAAAGGCTTCAGGTTGCCGTCGTCGATATAGCTTTTCTTGTAGTTGTTGTATGATGATGATAGGAACACTATTTGTGATTTTTAATTATTCATCATTATCATCATTACAGCCCTTCACAAGTCTACTACTGAACATAGGCCACCTCAAGGTATGCCACAAAGCATGGTCCTGAGCCACCTGCATCCATCGACTTCCATGCATGCATGTCTTACCAGGTCGTCACTCCATCTAGTGAGGGGTCGCCCTATACTTCGCCTACCGGTACAAGGCTGCCACTCGAGAACCTTTTTTCCCCAACGCTTGTCGGTTTTTCGAGCTATATGGCTGGCCCATTGTCACATCAGCCTACTAATCCGTTGGGCTATGTCGATTACTCTGGTTCTACTGCGGATATCCTCATTTCTAAGTTTATCACGCAGAGAAACTCCGAGCATAGCCCTCTCCATAGCTCGCTGAGCGATCTTGAGCGTCCTCATACGGCCAGCAGTGAAGGACCACGTCTCAGTTCCATATGTCATCACTGGCAACATGCACTGGTTGTACAACTTAGTTTTCAGGTTTTGAGGTAAACCTGTCGAGAATATGTGTCGTAATTTCCCGAACGCTGCTCAGCCGAGTTGAATCCGTCGATTGACCTCTCGGTCGAAGTTGGACTTACCTAGCCGGTCTATTTATCCCAGGTAAACGTACTCGTCAACAACTTCGAGCTTCAACTTCGAGCTTAGTGCATGATCTTTGTTTTGTCCATGTTCATCTTAAGACCTATCCGTTGAGAGGCACAATTGAGGTCATTGAGCATAGTGCTTAAGTCCTCCAGCGATTCTGCTATAAAGACTATATCGTCGGCAAATCGAAGGTGAGTGATGTACTCGCCATTGATGTAATACCGCATCCTTTCCAGTCCAGTAGCTTGAAAATGTCTTCCAATGCAGCGGTGAAGAGTTTCGGGGAAATAACGTCACCCTGTCTTACACCTCTCTGCAGTTGGATAGGTTTCGTACTCTAGTTCTGTACTCGGATAGCCATCGTAGCCCTACTGTACAAATACTTCAGCACTTCGATATACCGACAGTCAACTTGGCACCGGTGAAGAGACTGTAGCAACCCAAATTTCGACGGAATCAAAGGCTTTCTCATAGTCCACATACGACAGGCAAAGTGGCAGATTGTACTCTTCGGACTTCTGTACAATTTTCTAAAGGGTATGTATGTGGTCTATGGTACTAAAGCCTTTTCGGAAACCGGCTTGTTCGGGAGGATGGAAGTCGTCGAGTCTGCGTGCGAGACGATTCGTAATGACTCTCGAAAACAGCACGTAGACGAGGCTCAGAAGGGATATCGGTCTGTAGTTCTTCAAGAGGGCGTTGTCACCTTTCTTGAAGAACAAGACCACCGCATTTCTGCTCCACGCCTCCGGAGTAGTCCCACCATGGAGGACGGAATTAAAGAGCCTCTAAAAGACTTCAAGTACTGGTTTTCCACCCGCTTTCAGAAGCTCCGCTGTAATTCCATCCTCGCCCGGGGACTTGCCGTTTTTAAGGCGCTGGAGAGCCATTCTAATCTCGCTCAGACTGACGTCCGGGATATCAATGGAATAGTGTCGGATAAGACTCGCTCTTGGATCGTTACTTACACTTGCGTGTGGCTCCAAAGATGATGTATACAGCTGCCCATAGAACCTCTCAATCTCACCCAGAATCTCAGGTGTCCCGGAAACGATGCTACCACACTCAATCTTCAGCTTTGACAGTTGGCTCTTATGGCAGACATATCTCTGGCAAAGACTTCGGAGCCCTGGTTCCGCTCAATCGCTTCTTCAATACGAGCAGTATTAAATTTGCGTAAGTCTCGCCGCATGCATTTGGAGATCTGTCTGTTCAGTTGCCTGTATGCTATCAAATCTGTTGACGATTGCAGCCTCATCTCCCATCTAACAGCCATGAGATTAAGAGTGTGATCGGAGAGATTTTGTGTTTTTCTGCGAAGAGTCTTGCAGAACTTAGCTCTGACCGCATGGACAGTTTCCACGAGCTTATCGTTCATATCGTCCACTGCATTGCAATGTTCTAGGCACTGAAAGCGGTTAAGTAACTCGGGCTGAAAGGTTTCGGGATTCTGCATTAGAGCACGAGGGGGACGGATCGTTGACTTCATTAGACGAGATCTCTTCAACTTAACGTTTAGGTTCAGTATGCCTCTAACCATTCGGTGATCGCTGCCAGTTTTCATCCTTGCAATCACTGACACACCAATAAACAGTTGGCTTCTGGTCGTCATAATGAAGTCAATCTCATTTTTTGTCGAATCGTCGGGGCTCGACCAGGTCCACTTTCTGTGGGCCGCTTCTGGAAGAAAGAGTTTATCATAAAGAGTCCCTCTTTCTCCGTGAAGTAGGCCAGCTGCTGGCCCGTACGGTTCCATTGCCCTACTCCAAATTTCCCTAACTTTAGCTCACCGCTTTCTCTTGTTGTTGTTGTTCTCTTGTTGTTGTGTTGCCTAGTTTTGCGTTGAAGTCTCCCATCAACATCGTGTAGTTGGTTTTGGAGGAATGCATGGCTCTAGAAATATCCTTATACATTTCCTCCACTTCCTCGTCGGGATGTGCCGAGGTTGGTGCGTAAACCTGTATGACCTTCAGCGAATATCGTTTGGTGATTCTGAGTATCAAGTACGCGACCCTCGTCGACACACTCCCAATCTTTACACCGTTGTTGATGAGAGACTTGTGGACGATAATTCCGACACCTCCTTGGGACAGATGGTCGCCCTTCCGGTGATAGAACAAGTTGCCGGACTCCTGCCCTGTCCTCCACACGGTATTACTCGAATACGGAAACAACCCTCTCTTCGGACCTCGGATAACCCAATAATATTGCAGCAACTTGCAGCCAGCGCAACTTGTCTACCTCTTCTTCCAACTCCAGTATCTTCTCGTCAGTCCTCAGGGTGCGTGCGTTATATGTTGCCAGGTCGAGTCGTCGTAGGTGGCAACCGAACCTCTGCCGGAGATTCTTAGCACTCCCTGCCCCGCCGTTACCATGGTCGCACCGTAGCCAGGAATAGCGAGGCCGCCGGGGACTGGGGGCCGTTTGTTTGAGTCGTTACTCGTGGGGGAATATTTGCCATAGTAGTAGTGGATATTCTCAACCGCCACTATACGGCAGATAAAATTATACAATAAGACACCACATATATGCAATAAATTGAAAAACCACAAGTAATACTAGTCCATAAAAGTGTAGTAAAATTAAATATTAATTTATAAACCGCAAATTTTAAATATAATAAATCTATACATTTAATAAAAATTTAAATTTGAGGTCTGAACATTTTACATTTTTGTAACAAAATTGATTGAGTGAGACTAAAAATAATTAGCTGAATACATGTTCCGTTTTGCAGTTCCAAAAATTTTAAAATTACCTTGTCGTAAAATTTAAACATTACATTACCCGATTTTGAGTTTTTCTTTAATATTATTCCTCCTCGTTCTTTTCGTTTACATATATATATATATATATATATATATGCTAGGCTAGTTCAGATGGTTAACGCTCTCTGTAAATATAAAAGAATCGAATAACCCACTCTTTCACCAATTGTTAATTGCAATTTAAGGTGCTGATTTACCACGTGCTTGGCGGTGAAGGAAAACATCGTGAGGAACTGCATTTCTGAGGAATAAGAAAAAAAATATTTCGAAGACATGTGAAGTTCGCCAACACGCATTGGGGCGGCGCGGCGGACAATTCCTTGCTCTAAAATCCTCTCAGAAATGAGGGGGGGGCCTGTCCCCAACAGTGGGACGTATACAGGCGGTAACTTTACTTTACTTTTTACTTATTATATAACTATACAAAAATCTGCCCCTATTGATCATTATATCCAAAATATAAAAAAATTGTCTGTTTATCCTTATGTCTGAGTTAGTATTCAGATACAGATAAATCGACTTTACGTGTTTTCTCAGGCATAGGGATGAAACACTGCTAAACCTTGACTCCGGGCTGCCACTGAATATTTCTTGACGTAAAGATTGATTGATTTTAACTCCCAACTGATTTTAAGCCCGATGACACCTATTACTTTAAAGTTCAAAAAACTTTCCTAGGTTGAGTTTAGTTTTATTTTTTATTTATTTGCAGGATGCGACAAAATATAGATACTTACGCAATTTCATTATTTTGTTAGTGTAGGTACTTAGTCTTAGGTAGGCATTGGATTGTAGTTTTTCATTTCAATTTTTTATTTAATGTGAATAATTAGTAATGGTGGTTGATTACAATATCTTATTTGTTGTATGGAAACCAAGTTTTGGCTAGAGAAATTCGGGAACAAATTAGGTATTACGTTATTGCGGTCATTTTGTTATTTACTTACAAAATAAATCACAACCATACAGTTTGCCCTATTTGTTTCTTGGTTCGTTTGTGGGTCCGTTTATTTGTTTGTCTGACCGACCGACTAACTGAATGTTTTTTATTCAGATAAGTGTCTTTCTAAGCCTTCGTGGCAATTTAATTTACAAATAAAATCATCATCACATAGAATAGCAAAAGTACTGACTCCGCGCGAACGGAGTCGCGGGCACAGCTAGTATTTAAACAAATTTAGTAAAAGTAAACACTCTGCTTAGACAACGTACGGGAGGCATGGCGGCCGGCAGCGCTATAGTGTGCACCGCATATTAACTTTGTATAAACCGAAAGTCGGCACGTCCTGGGATTCGTTTGACAATATGCGACGAAATAAAAACTTAATTACAAAACTAAAATAAAAACTTAATCGCCAAACTTTCATAACTTAATTTAGGTATTGAACTTCCTCATCATTATCGGCCTGATTGTTACCAGATATTTTTTTATAGAGTAATGATGACAAACGAGCACATAGTACACCTAATGAATGGTAAGCAGATGCTGTGGCCCATAGACATCTAAATTTATCCTCGATTAAGAATCAAAATGCAGATACGTTGTCACCCCTGAGGACTAAAATGGAATGCCTCGTTTCCAGTAAAAGGTTTTCCGGTTTTATACACTCACTATACGAAATACAGCTGTGTTGAGGTGCTATTTTACGCTGGTGCTCTAAGTGTGGAATCCTTCCCCGGTTGAGCCGACCTATTCATACTACAACTGTAATATAGCTGCAGCATGGCTCTACCACGTAAAATTTAATATATTGTTCTCAAATACACTTTGAAAACAATATATTCAATTTTACGCAAGAGAAATTATTTAGTTAAGTTAACCGAATGTAAGTTTTAGTTAACCGAATGTAAGTCATACCTTTTCCCGCCTTTTTTAGATGTACATGATTGAGCTTTTATTAGTTTAAAAAATATAACTAGAAAATATTTCTTATGCAATCTTAACTAAATCTTTGGGTTGTAAATATAAACTAGGAACTGACTCATCGATACCCTAGTTCACAATTATACTAATTACGGCAAAACGGTGGTGTAATTAGGACTATAACGCAAAAACCATGAAGTTAGAATTTCATTGACAAAAATTTGTAATGCATATGATTGCGAACTAGGGTATCGACTTATAGAACTCAGTAAAGGCGGAAAAATTTGAATAGCCTACTGGAGGCAAATATGTGAATCCGCCACTGCTTCTCGCGGCAAATGGAGCAATAATTCAAAGGCACCCCCTGCCACTCTATCCGTGAATTTCTGCAACATTAGGGACTGATACATGTAGAATGTTCGAGTGCATACCGATCCCTAGTTGTAGAAAGTTCTAGTATGGAGTTTTCTAGAAAGATCTTGACTCTCCTAGTTCTGATACTCAATACTAGATGGCACTAGTGGTAACTTTCCATGTACTAGGCATTAATTATAGCGTGCATAGGTGTGACATAGATATTAAGCATGATCTTTGTTTTGTTCATGTTCATCTTAAGACATATCCGTTGGGAGATTACTATTGAGGTCATTGAACAAAGTGCTTAGGTCCACCAGCGATTCTGCTATAAAGACTATCGTCGGTGAACTGAAGTTAAGTGATGTAATCGCCATTAATATTTTTACCGTATCTTTTCCAGTTCAGTAGCTTGAAAACATCTTTCAATGCAGCGGTGAAGAGTTTTTGGGATATAACATCATCCTGTCTTACTCCTACCTGTAGTTGGATAGGTTTCGTACTCCGGTTCTGTACTCGGATAGACCGACAGTAAACTTTGCACCGCTGAAGGGATTGTAGCACTGCCTTAATTTCGACGGAATCAAAGGCTTCATCATAGTCCATATACGCAAAGCAAAGTGGCAGATTGTACTCTTCGGTCTTCTGTGCAATCTGCCGAAGTAGTCAAGTCCCTCTTTCTCCATGAATTCGGCCAGCTGCTGGCCTCTTGAATTCCATTACGCTAGCCTCAATTTCTCTACCTTCAGCTCACCGTGATTTTTTATGCCTAGTTTTGAGTTAAAATCTCCCATTAACACCGTATAGTGGGTTTTAGAGGAATGCATGGCCATAGAAATATCCTCATACATTTCTCCTATCTCCTCATAGGGATGTACCGAGGTTAATGCGTAAGCCTGTATGACCTTCAGCAAATACCGTTTGGTGATTCTGAGTATCAGACCCTCTTCGACACACTCCCAATCTTTACGGCGTTGTTAACGAGAGACTTATGGACTATAAATCTAACATCTCCTTGGCACAGATGGTCGCCCTCCCGGTGATAAAACAAGTTTTCATATTAGATAATTACCTAACCTCCCCCTCTTTTCTGACCTTGGATAATCCTATAATATTCCAGCGCAACTTGTCTATCTCTACATCCAGCTCCAGGATCTTCATGTCATCAGTATCTTAAGTGGCAACCGAACCTCGAATGGAGATTCTTAGCACCCCACCGTTACCATGGTCGCCACCGTAGCCAGGAATTGCGTTATCTCCATGGACTGGGGGCCGTCTCATCGTAACTCTCAACATGTGGGGTATATTGTTATAGTTGCCACGCTTGGTGAGCGGATTGGCAACTGCAGTTTTTTTGTTGTACAGTTGCCGCTATCAGGAAGATGCTACTGCCCATCTCCTGTCTGTTTCCCTTTGTCACCTTTTACGAAATCCACCGGAAGATATGTGATAGTGGATATTCTTAACCGCCACTACACGGCACCTCTTCTTAGTATGCTTTATTTGTTGATCTTTTACACACGGTAGTCCGTGTTGCTCTATGCGCGTTCTCAATTGATCGCGGCAGACTACCGAGCTTCCGTCTTCATATTACCGTATCGTCTTCATATTGCGTGCCTCACTTCTACAAGCAAAAGCAAAGTCCTTAGGTACTTTTTATTGGTCTAAGAATCTGTGTTGATACCGTTATGTTACTCTGTAATATGTTCTGTGTACACAGTTTCTGATAACATGCATGAATTTGTAAATGCATTAAACATACAACATAAAAAGAGTGCTCAGAATCAACTATTAAAATTGAAATATTATGTTTAATGCAATTCTTAAATCAATTGAAAATATTCATTTAACAATCTACTAATAATTATGATACACTGTATATTTGATAAAAATAAAGTAATATTCTGTTCACACCCAACTAATCAAGAGAATTGAAAACAGGAATTTACAGCGTTGCATGCGTTACCGGCCTCTAAACTTGTTAAATCCGCTCCATGCATGGTTTACTTCATTCATGATATTTTCATGATGGCGTAAATTTATGCTGCTGTTTTAAATCAGAGGCAGTGTTGTAACTTGTTTTATACAAAGTAAGAAAATGAAAGAGCTTGCAAATGCATTTAAATCGTTTGCGTGGGAAGTGGCAACAAGTGGCCGAGAAATTGATCAGACAAGAAAAAAGGCTTAAAGTCCACTTTGTAATGTCGCTACAGTTAAATGATATAATATTAACAAAAATAAGACCTAGTGGACCTTTTGAAGTGATGAATAAAAACAATTTATTTTTAATTTGCGATCCACAAGGTAAACTTTACTATAGGAAAAAGAACAAAATATTAAACAAGGACCAGAAAGCTAATTTTTGTACTCAATTTTTGAGTTATGTATCCCAATAATATTTATACGGAGAAGCAGAGAAAAAAAAGTCTCTGAATTTAATAAGCCGGATTTTTTTTCAGGTGATTACAATCATAATTTACAATTAAATGCTGTGATCATTCAAGCGGATATTAGAACAGGTGTCTCAGGTGCGTGGTCAAACATGTCGTAAACACCGACATAATAAAATCAAAGTCTTAAGGCTGAAACTTTATGACTTTTTTTCTGTAAATCACAATTATGATAGTCAATCGACGCTATTACAGCTGACTGTACTACACTGGGGAATGGGGACACAGCTGGTCAGTCAGCTGTAATGTACGTAGCGAGGTTTATAAGGGTGCAATTCCTTTATTAAGCGTAAATTTTTTAAATCATTACTACTGACTATATTATTAATAAATAAAATGGTCAGTCAACCCTTCCGTAGAACAACGCCCGTCAGTCAGTGAATAAGAACTGAAATTTTTTCGTTCTCTATGGACGTTACACGCGGCAACTCGTTTTTTATTTATAATTTACTTAAAATAAAATAGCATTATCATAATCATTTAAAGTACGACATTTATTTTAATAAAACACTTCTGTGTTGCAGTTGTGCCAAAATTCCCAGAAATAAAATTCGTTTGAATACAACAGTGTACTAATATTAACGAACGCATGTATCTACACACAGGTAAGAACTGAAAGTTTTGTACACAATAGCTCCGGTTCATTGACCTCCCATTTTATATATTATATAATTTAAAAAGAATTTCATTGTATGTTCAATCTAAGATTGCTTATAACTGTTGCGCGCCATATTTAATGCCTGGTACATGACGGCAATAGTTTTCACTAGCGCCTTCTAGTATCGAGTAGCAAAACTACCAGTCAAGATCAAGAGTGTCAATTTTGCTAATTCATTCGGCAGTTTTTATTGTCTCGAATCCCTAGCTTGTAACATTATTTTAGTTTTATAAAAAACAGATCTAAAAACACCTTCATTTAGCCACTAAAATCCCCTTATAACATTAATAGATAGTTAAGTCAAACTTTTAAAATATTGTATATATTCCAATTATTAAATCAGAAGCCCTCTTTGTAGTCAGATCAAAGGGAAAACGTTAGCGGTGAAAGTTCTCATAATTTATTCTCTTTGATGGTAATTTTCAATCCAGTAATTTTCTAACAGATAAGGGTAGCTATGTATTATGTTAATATGCAACAATAATGTTATTTATGTTTCGTTATAAAACAATAATTTAAAACCATAAGCTATATGATATTGAATTACAAATTATTCCCAAATTCTAGAAAATAGTAGATAATAGTGAAAGGTAAAGTAATGGGTAACTATGCTAAATACGACATTTTATAAATGATGAACCATTGATAATATTTATATGTATTATGTAGACATATTTATATTTATGTTGTATGTATTTATGTATACACGTAGATATATAATTTTACTTTTTATCATATCTTTTTATGTATATTATGGTTTCATCGCCTCATATGGTGACCCGTAAAAACAGCCCCGACAAAACAGCCCCCGACAAAACAGCCCCGACAAAATAGCCCACCGACAAAACAGCCACCGTCAAAACAGCCCCCGACAAAACAGCCCAAGTCAAAATAAATACCATACATATCTATAGAATTTATAACTATACTTATACCGTGTATCTACTTCAGTTGGCGATATATGGGAAACTTTTCTATTGTGAGTTTTAGCAAGAAATTATTGAAAAAATTGTAAGTGGTGTAAAACGAATGTTAATACTTTACGTGACTTTTTTGGTTTATTTTATGTATTTTTTGTTTTCAACAAAATTATTGCATCGTCTACACATGAAATAAAAACAAAAATAAATGTAGGTATAAAATTACATTATAATGTATATTTACAAACAAAATTCTACAAAATATATTCGTCAAAGGTTATTAATTACAAAGGTTACAATTATTAATAATTATTATAAAATAAAAATAAATGAAGTTATATAATAATATATCAATTTATAATGTCAGATTGTTGGAAATTCCACGGAGATACGGTAAAAAGTCGTCGTTGTTATAATTTCCCATAAGAGTTTCCAATCAAAGATTAAGTTGCACATACTTCTTTTTGGAAGCTTCGCGATTTCTGAAGCCGGCTCGAAAACGTTCCAACTCTATTTCTACCCGGTCTTGTTCCTTCCTGAAATGGTCTATTAATTTGATAATACATGGATGGTGACAGTCAACGGTGTGTTGGAAAGCATGATGCCATCCTTCTACAGAGTTGCTTGTACGCGGAAAGCCCTGGTGCACTCTATCATGAACATTCCATACATGAATTGGAAATTTTGGATCTGCTCTCCTTTGCCGTCCTATATAAGTATCTTCCCATTAATCGATGACTGCATCAATTTCTCGTGGACAGCTTTCGGTTAGCTCCTCAAAAGCAGTGATTACGTCGCCCTCTTGGACAAAAGATAACGCTAGTAACATTTTCAAATGCATTCTCACATTTTCGTCATTGCGATATTCTTCTACAAGATGTAGCTTTTGGATTTTCCTCCATAAACACTGCCCTAAGTGGAATAAACAACCCATCACCTGGACACCATGAAATACCTGGCAAACTGCATTTTGGATCGCTTTCTCGAAGTCGGATAAGCAGCTTATTAGATTTAAAGTGGGTTTCAACTCCATCAATTTTTGAAACACTCGAACATATGTTTCCTCTCGTTTATCCTGTAGAAGCACGTAAATCAACGGAATATAACGGTTATCTACCAATGCATGAATGGTAAATACTTGTAAAAATAATTGTGGGGCTACTTTAAAGGTTCCATCTACGTGCCAGTGCCGGTGCTCCTTTAAAACTTCCAAATTTTCTTTAGTACCAAACATGAAGATGCGATGAAAATCATTCTGTCCAGAATCCCATAACAAGAAATTTAGATTTCTTGAAGTGACTTGTAGTGCAACAGGAATATTAATATCGGCAACAGAGCCTGGGTTTGGGCACGACACTTCACGCCTTTGCCGAATACGCTCAACAGTTCTCTGAGATGCATTGTACGATGGCAAATGGACTAATGCTTCCAAATTTATCCCTCTTGTCGATCCTTGAATCAACTGCCTTGGTTTCTCAAGGGTGTCCGCTGCTCGCCTTTTCATATTAGACACAGATTTTTTTGCTTCATTTTTAGCTGGATCTGGAGCATGACTGCATTTTCCAATGACACTTTGACACGTCCTCGGCAAGGTGTCTTGGCGCATCTCCATGATACACTGCCATCCGTATTAGTTCTCGCCTTACGATACCGGTACCCATCGCTCAACAGTAAATCTTTGCCTTTCTGCGATTGAATAAGTTCCATGATCTTCACCAGACAAAATTCTACAAGATTATAGTTATTTTGTGTGTCCCGATGTTCTTATATATTACTTTATCCCCCCTTCTTGGAACCTACTCATAATAGGTAAAGTCCGTTCATCGGTTTAAGAAACTAACTTTTCTTTTACGGGGAATTATCCCCTTACCTGGTGCTGCAATTATAGAATAATTAAAAATAAGTAATTTATTAACACTTCCCATGTATTTCTAAATGACCCATACTCGTTCAATAGCAATAAGAGGATTATCGCCGCAAGATGTAGAATAGGTATTGTAAACACATTACAAATTACTTTCTTAAAGCGATGAACGGACTATACGTAACATTTATTCAAATCTGCTAATCGGCCGAAACGTAAATCGCCCCTTCTTGGAACCTACTCATAATAGGTAAGTTAATTAAATTGAAAGCTGAATATAAAATTCCACAATATATTCACAGAAATAATTATTATTATTATATTATATTTTCATTATGTAATATACTCTGAAGATAAAAAGCACGATTATCAATGCAACTAGCAAAGTAATAATATTATACTACCTAAAACGATCATATTTCGTAAATTACTTCCTTAGTTTTATAATTATTTATTTATTATTATACTTTTATGTTTTGTCTGTTTGTTGTTTGTCTGTTTTGTCGGGGGCTGTTTTGTCGGGGGCTGTTTTGACGGGGGCTGTTTTGTCGGTGAGCTGTTTTGTCGGGGCTGTTTTGTCGGGGCTATTCTGTCCGGGGCTGTTATGTCGGGGAACCGCCTCATATATGTCTATCTCTGTTTAGCCTAATGGTTGACTGGAAGAGAATGTCCTATGGCATTAAGTCCGTCGTATGTATTACTTTGTGCGTGGAAATATAAATAAATAATTAAAATAAATAATTTTAACTAATTTTGAAACAGATATTTGTGATATCAGAGCGACATAATACAATATTAAGTTTCTGTGTCTCATACTTACGACACAACAATCTTGTAAGTAGAAGCGGAAATTCTACATTTTCAGATTAACGTTAAGCTTCATCAGTCAAGTTCACTTCATTTTCAATTGACATTTTACGACCTCTTTTCACTACATGATCACTTTTGATAACACCGTGCGTGATTAGCACTACACACAGTTATTTCTCCACGAAGTCAGAAATGTATGATTTATTATCCAAGGATTTAATATACGGCATTGTCACAAACTCGATTTGTTTATCGTGCGGAGACATTTTCTTACGAAAGGATGTTTCTACTGCATACGGATTTGTCTTGAATCTTTGCCAAGAAATTGATTAACGTTAGTAAATCACAATGAAATACCTTTTAGTTTTTAAGTAAACTAGCGAGGATAAGTAAAACAACATAAATTCCAGGCATCCAACGTTTCAGAAAAGCAACACTTCAGAAAAAACTGCATAATATTCGTTTGTTTTGGATTAATAAAGGTATATACTTAAGGTATAGCTTTTACTAAAGGTATAGCTTCAAACGTGTTTAATAGTATCGTATAAAACATTTAGATACTTTCCTCTGAATTTTAACAAACAGTGCACAATAATATCTCACTTCTGAGTAAAAATTACCAAAGCCGTGACACCTCAGGGACTAGGGCTCGCTGTAAATTTTACAGAACGCGAGCAACCCAGGTTCAATCCCCACCGGCACCAATGAAATAGTTAATTGCAATTTTAAGTGCTGATTTACAACGCGCTCGGGGGTGAAGGAAAACATCCTGAGGAGACATACATGTCTGAGAAATAAAAAAAATATTTTGAAGACTTGTGAAGTTCGTCAACATGCACTAAGGCAGCGCGGCGGACATTTTCTTGCCCTAAAACCTTCTCATAAATGAGAAGAGGCCTGTGCCCAGCAGTATGCACGTATATAGGTTGCAACTTTTACTTTTAACTTTAAACATTGCCATCGTCATATTCAATTCAGACGTAAATTTAGTTTCTTTTATACGTATTTTACAATGGTCTTTATATACGTCCCACGGCTGGACTCACGAAATCTCATTTCTGAGAGAGTTTTAGGGCAATAAAATATATGTCGAGCTGCATGCAAGCAAGCATCCTCACGCTTTTAGGTATAGTGATATTAAACTGTTCGTGTGATCCTCTTTGGATAATAAACAAAAAATTACCCCGTAAAATACAAAATTTAATTTAATTAGATAGGAAAATTTAAATGGCATTAAAAAACATCCTGATTTTTAATTAGTAAATAGCATGTACTTTCAACAATAAAAAATTTTTATATTCAGACGCTTTAATTGTTTTTGGTAATGTTATTGAGACATCTATGCGCCCCTTTCGGATTGGACATGTATCTTTTACATATTACCTGAATGGTCTGCGAAAAACGTCTATGATAGACGAACAGTTGTTTGAGTTTGTTAAACAGTATTGTTTCTTGAAATTATACACTATTACAATTTATTTACACCTTCATGAAATAAAAGACTTTTTGATAACTTATACTTTTAATTTAACTTTGAATTTAAAGCATAATCTACTGAACATGAAATAATTTCCACGCAGTTAATGTCGGTGTTTTGAGCAAAGTTCTGTTTCGTAGCCCCGTTACCAGGTGGAGACAATTTGAAAGTTTTCAATGGAGGTATATCCCTAATTCATGCTTTTCTGTGACTCGATTTGTGCTAACATTTCCTGCTCGTGACATAAAGTGGCAACTCAATAAAATTTTAATCGGCACAATTTTATATAATATAAGCGATAAATTATAAAACGAAATATTTACTTATTCGCTATTTAAATCGAGAGCGAGTTCATTTAAAATACGTAAACTTTCACTGAAAATTTATATAGAGTTTCCTTTATCGATTTATCACTTAGTTGGTAAGGGAAAGAGATAACTCCTGTTTCAGGAATACAAATTTTAGTAGATAAGACGTCACTGTTATATATAATTTCGTAAGGTTTATACATTACGTTGAATCTAAATAGGTAAATTTTAAATGTAAATTTTAATCATTTGTCCGATATAAAGACTATTAAATTTCTAGTTTATTAGTCCATTTAGACTCTTCCATTTCCATTTTTGAAATTGAAATTGTAATTTTTACAAAAATTTTTACCCCACATAAATACTTCATTAGATTAAAATAATTATATTATAAATTGCCCTTAAATTTATTTAATAATAATTCGTTTAGTTTATTTTTATGTATATTTAATGACACATAATAACAGTATACCTAATTCAAAAAATATATTATATGAAAGTTTATGAGGATATTTTAATGTTTGTATATTTTATTTACGTAAAAATATATGAACCAATTTTAATAAAACTTGGCCATAACAAATTATAACCCAGAATATTTTTTTTTGTAAAAAATTTTAGTTAATCTCAGATGACAATTGCGCGAGAAATCACCAAGAAATTTTTCTTCTTGGCGTGGGCTATAATAAATAGTAATATCCTCAAAAAAAATATCTGTTACTTCATCTTTGTTTACAAAAATACGCATTTATCTATTAGGATGATAACTCCTTATCAAATTATCTATATCATGATGACTTTTCTGCTAAGTTAATATTTGATCCTTAAATCATTGAAATTGGACATTTTCTTCACGCAAGGATATCGGAACACAATGTTACCTACATTACCTACATTATAAATTGCACGTTACGTCTTTTTATTATTCATAATAAAACCAGACAGAGGCGGTCTGGTATATGTTCTGTGTGTCCTTATAATTTATCTATCAATATTAAAATAGCCTACAAATAAAAATGTTAAAACAGTTACGGTATATAACGCGAATGACACTGTAAACCATCATCATTCATCATCAACATTACAGTTCTTCACAAGTTCACTGCTGAACATAGGCCTCCCTCAAAGAATGTCTCAAAGAACGGTCCTAAGCCAGATGCATTTTGTATTTTATAAGGAAACTTAACGCTAAGAAACAACGTTATTGTTACGTTATTATATATGTTTGGTGTAACATGAGGGACGTAATTAAATGATAACACCAAAGTATGCTAAGGAACAGCACCACTACACATCTAGGTGTAACACAGTGCAGCCTCTTAGGAACACCATCTTCCTTGCCTGCACCAGAAAAATAACCACAACGCACAGAACCCGATACTATCTTAGCACTCATAGAATGACTTCACTCGTAGAATAATGCAAGCGGAATCACTCGCGCACGACGCTACCGCGATTTTTATACTGCAAAAACGAGAGAAGGTTTCTCGATATACCCTCAATTCTACCACGCCACTATTGACATGACACTCCGTTAGAGTGATTGCAACCTCTTGCTCACTCTCGATCCATCCGATAATTTACTGACACACCGACAAATACTATACCAGCACCTGTAGGAGACCACAAGATATTTTTTGATATTTTCCTTCTCGCTTCCTAGTCTTAATCACTTATTGTGACAGCCTTAGGTTGATAAGGGATGGTTTTTATTATTATTAGACTGCATCTATCTTTTACAAAGATTTGAAAAACTGCACGCTACTGTAAAAAATCTCAACTTATTCTTTTAACACCCTCGAAATTATTATTATAGATTCACATACAAAATTAAAAATATTTGTTACGAAAAACATCTTCTAGATACTAAAATTATTCTGTGTACTAACATAATACTTATAAAGTATTTGTCCGATATACGTTATTGGATTCTCGATCCACTAAGTCAAGCGGCTTGCTACGACGGAGAACTATTTTTCGATCAAACTTCTAAATTAGTTTGAAGTTTCCGTCTGACCAGTGCTCTGTTGAAAGCTTCGAACTAGCGCAAAAGCCAACTGTTGACCAATCTAGTCGTAAAGTCATAATTTTAAAACTAGTTCAGTGAAATGACTATTGGAAATGTCGCTGTTTTGATATTTTGAATAACAATATACGAGTATTTATAAGCGGTCTCAATTATAAAAGAAAAACTATATTTTGTTTTCAAATCGTGAATCTTTGAATAAATAAATAATAGGCATAACATTTTAACATTTAATTAAATTCCAGTATCTTTCTCTTACCCATAATCGTTTCCTTCGTTCCTCCGTCAATCTTTCTCTCTCTACACCTTTGCACTCTTCTTCCTTTTTCAAGAAATCCTTCACCGTAACCGCTGTGCGATTGTGGAACTCCTTACCTCTCCATATTCGTCGTGCTAAATCTCTTCACTCTTTCAAAAGTCTTGTTAAATTGTATTATTTAGAACGCTATTAGATAAATTACTTTAACTTTATCGTACTCTTTTTATTTAATCTCTTATATGATATTGTTATAAATTTCACTTATTTTTATTTGTATGTATTATTATATTTTTTTATTATTATTTTGTATGCCCCCATATATTTTAACTTTTGTTTGCATCATTCCTCTACGCAAAGGTTGTTTGGAAGAAATCACTTTCAGAGTGATAAGACCGCCTATTGTACATACTTTAATTAATTTTAACTGAACTTGATGTTTCTGTAGTGTGGTGTGTAGCCGTTTCGTATATATATATATATATATATATATATATATATATATATATATATATATATATATATATTTATATGTCCAGGGAGTTTCGGGGGCAATAAATCGATCTAGCTAGGATTTATTTTTAGAAAATGTCTTTTTGTCCGTGTTTTCAGGCAATGAAAAACTGCTACAATATTAGAAGGTAAATTTTGACACTATGTTAATGATTGTAATAGCTCAAGTGGATATCGAGCGGGCGCAAAATCCTAATGCCTTGGTTTGCGTCGTACCTTCGGCCCAACTTTTTGTCCTTTTTCTTAAGTTCCCTTATTTTGTGAGAAAATCTATTATTTCGAGCCTCTTTTAGTATTGTTTAAAAATACGAAAATTTCAATTAAACTAATTGCACTCATGATTTTTATTGAAATAACCAGTTCAGTTTTTTCTATTATGTCAATAGGATCAAAAAGTATTATTCATAATTCATCAGTATGTAATTTGTATCTGAATATAATATCAAAAAAAAAAAACAGAGCAGAGCTCGGTCACCCAGGTGCTTTTTATAAATTTAGGTGTGCTTACAATGCTTTAAAAGTAAGAGCAAATAGCTCACAATGTTTTTGTTATCACCGAGTACTTTGGAAATCAAATTCTAAAACCATTTCGTTGGTATCGGCCTAGATCCGCCTTACGTTTATCGCGTATTATGCGGGCTCTCATTTCCTAAACTGCCACAGGACTTCTTACAGCACGCCTTAAACATTATTGCTATTTCCGATTTATAAATCTATAATATAATCGTATCGAAAACTCATACGGCCATTAAATATTTTTCAACAATACAATTGCTTTTTTAGGTATGTATGATTGTAAGAAAACAGTTTATACCTTACAATTGAAAAGAAGATATTGAAATAATACTTGTTTTTACGGAATTTATCGCGTATATTTAACTTTATAAATACCCGAAGTTTCGAAAGCTATATAGCACTCATGGTCACGGGCGGGACTGAGATATTCACCGTCCAGATGTCATAGTTAACCGCGCTTACAATAGATTAAAATTTAACTTTTGTTCCGATCTACACAGTATGAACTAATGGTATCTTGAAGTCTTGCAGTTGTATGCTTGGGTTGGGATTTAATTTTATTTATTATAAACTTTTCTCATTAAGGTAAAATATTTTATAAGTTGTTTCGTCTTTTGATATGGCTGATATTTTATTTTAAGGAGTGAGTTAAGTTGTTTTAATGCTTTTAAATATTTTAATGATGACTTCTGCAGTTAAAACTTTCTTCAAAATGTTTTGACGTGCACTCAGTGTTTTAGTGCTGTTTTATCTACCATCTCCATTTTAAAATTCCTTTGAAGTTTTTTCACTCACTAAATATTTCCCCTAGTTTTTATTTTACTACTAAATATATCCTGACTTTGCAGAAAAGCATCTTTCCTTTTTATTTCCTTTATAATTGAATATGAAAATATATCCACGAATTTGTTATCATAATTGCTTTGTAAACAAAAATATGCAACAAAATAGTTTTAGCGATTTTATTGTACTGCATCATAACTATTCAATGCTGATAATTATTTTAATGCCGTACTTTATCCTATTATTGCTTTAATAATGCAGAGTAATCAGCAAATGAGGTTACTCTTTCTAGCCCTCTGGGATCTCTCTATTCACTAGGGTAGGATAAATACTGATAATATGCTTTCTTTTGTAATTAGCAGTAATATTATACAGTTAAATGCGAACACATAATAAAAAATATAAGACAATAATAATTCATTATTGCTTACATGCACCTATATTATTATTTTTTTCATTTTTCTTTCGGATAGTTTAGATCAATGTACACTTATTAGTTTCGTTTATGCGTGATACTTATCATTTTCATATAAATTTTTTTATAAGGTAGGGTGACAAACGAGCACACAGTCCACCTGATGGTAAGGGGTTGCTGCGGCCCATAGGCATCTACATCTGTCCTCGATTACAAATCAAATGCAGATGCGTTGTCACCCGTGAGGACTAAGATGGAATGCCTCGTTTCCAGTAAAAAGGGTCTCCGGTTCTCTACACTCACCATACAAAATACAGCAGCATTAAGCTACTATTTCAATAGGTCGAGCCGACCCATTCGTGCTACAACTATACTACTAATATAACTGCAGCATGGCTCTACCACGTATACAACAATATTTATAATAAATACATTTTAAAGTTCATATATAGTAAATATAAAAAGAGTTCATGTGCTAAGTAAAGACAGTGCCTAAATTTTTTATAGAAATATCTAAGGGTGAGAAACAATCACATAGTCCACCTTATGTAAGTGGTAGTAGTAGTGTTAAGTAGATGCTGTAGTCCATAGACGCGTACATCTCGAAATCAAAATGCAATAGCCAGGTAGTCATCCTTAAGAGCTAAGAGAATTAGACGCAATGACACATTACTAGTAAAAAAATCATGTCAGCTTCTCGTCATTCACCGTACCTGGTCTAGCCGATATAGTCCGAAGTCATAATACGCTACGATCTTTAAACGCCATTACAAGATCAGAGTGGACAACTTCCTCCTATATAATTAGTCACAACGTAAATAAATATCAGGTAATCTAATTAAAAGAAATGAAAACAAAAAAACACTCTACATAAGTGGAGGGCAAAACATTACAAATTAATATGGTGCCTATAACAGACGGTACCGATATACTTTTCGGATATCCGCCGGCAGTGCGCATTACGCTCTTGCTATTGATATCAAACATTCCATACAGCTTTACTCTTAGCGCATTAATTATTAAAGCAGCACTCAGAGGTCACTTTGAAATTAAGCTTGGTATCTAACTGGACCGCCTATAATACATGTATTTCTATGTATATTCATTATGGCACAATATATAGTAATAAAATGAAATAACGACTAAAGGATCGGTAGCGTAAGCTTTTGACTGCGGTGTTGCGGGGACGCACTTTCATTTTCGAGTAGTTTATGGACACAAAAATCTAAATAATAAGGAAATATTATTTCGATTTCTGTGGTTATGTTAATTAGACCCACGCGTCACCAGTGTTGTCAAATTTCACATGTCCTTGAATATTTTATTTATTTTATCGCCGATCAAGTCGTAAAACAGCGCTTACTAATGCAGTTACCAAGTTCATTGATATGGTGCTAAGCTATCAAAGCTACAATTAGAAATAAAAAATGCAGTTTTTAATTGCAAAAATATGATTCATTTTCTATTTATTTTTCTATGTTTGTCTGGCCAGTACAATAATGTAAACATACTCAATTAATTTTGATAGAAAATAATGGTTTTTCAATATTATTTTTCAATTAAACTCTTAACAAATATACGTAAATTATCAATTTATTCCGTCTTTAGACAAAAATACGCTTGAAACATGGATTTAATTTTAAGATACATAAATATGTACATAATTTTAAAATATCTCAACCAGAAACAATCGAAATCGGTCTGTGGTTCTTCAATATAGCGTTGTCGCCTTTGTTGAAAACACGACCACCGTACTTTCGCCCTACACCTGCGCAGTAGTGCCACCATAGAGGACGGAATTAAAGAGCTTCTGAAGAACTTCAAGTACTGATTTTCCACCCGCTTACAGAAACTCCGCTGTAATTCCATCCACGCCATCCAACTTAAGGTACTGGAGAGCCATTCTTATCTCGCTCAGACTGACGTCCGGAGTGTCATCGAAATAGTTTCAGATAAAACTTGCTCTTGGATCGTTACTCACATTTGCGTGTGGCTCCAACAGCTGTCCATAGAACGCCTCAGTATCACCCAAAATCTATGGTGTCCCGGAAACCAGGCGGCCACATTGCCACTCAGCTTCGACAGTTAGCTTTTTCTGGCAGTCAGATCTCTGGCAAAGACTTTGGAGCCCTAGTCTTTCTTCATCGCTTCTTCAATACGAGCTGTATTAAAGTTGCGTAAGTCGCGCCGCATGTATTTGAAGATCGATCTATTCAGTTGCCTGTATGTGGTCAAATCTGTTGAAGACTGCACTTTCATTTCCCGTCTAATAGCCACGAGATTAAGAGGATAGTCGGAGAATTTTTGTGTTCTTCTGCGATGGGTCTTGCAGATCTTAACTCCGACCATGTGGACAGTTTCTACGAACTTGTAAATCATATCGTCCACTGCGTTGCAGTCTTCTAGGCAATCAAAACAACAAAATTTGGATAGGGACACAGCCTCGAATTCAATAAATGTAACTTCTCCAATTAACGTTTAGGTTCAGTTCACAACGTATACTGGAAGATTTTGTATGATCAGTGTAACAGGCGAATGGAATAGAAGCCTATGGCACTGATATTTTACAATTTTTTTTGTTTTAACTTCAACATATTATGAAACTGAACTATCAATAAATATGTCAATAATTATATATGAATTTTATATGAACTTTAGGTAAGAAAAATTTAAAAACAAAAATGTTGAAATAAATAAATAAGTAAATGATAAACTATCGAAATTAAAATTATACTTACTTATTAGTAGTATTTATTGATAGATCAATTTTATAAATTGTAAAATATCATTGCCATAGCTTCTATTACGTTTTATGTTCACCTGTTTCAGCCTATTTTTTCCAGACGGTAAGAAATCACCCAGTATATGTAATGCAGATATTGTAATAAATATAAAATCTTGGCAGTCATATTGAATAAATACATTAGAACATCTAGTCTAAACATGTAACGTGTTTATAAATACCACGGCATGTATTATGTTGGGTATGGATTTTGATGTGTAAAAGCGGTGCTATTTGGTGTGTTTAGTATATACGCATGTAAACTGTTAATAAAAACGATGTTACACGTGCTTTTATAGTGATGTTCATCTGATGGTTGTTTCCGCTTTCGCGGGTTAGGATACTATCCCTTAGCCTTAATAAGGTAAGGTAATTTCAAGGACAAAGGCGAACTCCCAAACGAATTTCATGTGACTTTTTTCATGCGTCTACAAATGCAAAATATGTAAAAATATAGAATATAAAATCTTGAACATTTTTTTCTTCGGTCATACTACTGCAGATAGTTAGGAATTAAAGATATTCCAATTTAAACGAAATACACATCAGACCAGGCTGCATGGTATAAAACACCTTAATGGGCAAATCTTTACAAAAACAACTAGTCAATATAATTTTCATATATGTTTATACAGGGTAATTACTAGCAGAGAGGGAATCCTTA
The DNA here is from genome assembly GCA_036936625.1 of Parnassius smintheus behrii. Taxonomy (NCBI): domain Eukaryota; kingdom Metazoa; phylum Arthropoda; class Insecta; order Lepidoptera; family Papilionidae; genus Parnassius; species Parnassius smintheus. The sequence goes on along the minus strand of JAUPFT010000019.1, from coordinate 27,044,848 downwards.
AAGAACGCATTAGTATATATAGTAGAGCTTTCTGAATAAAATACACGTCAAGCCTGGCTGTATGGTATAAGACCTTTACCTATCTTAACTGACGAATCATAACAACTACTACAACTAGTCAATTAAGTTTTGAATTGTTTATGACGATTTTTTTCAAACATCGATAGACCATAGGCTTGATTAGATAATACATAGTAAATTATTTTATTGATATCTGTAATGGTGATATAAGTAGGCGCTTAATAATTCCATCAACAATTTGCCACAACAACTAGTCAATTTAGTTTTAAATTAGGTAAGATGATTATTTTCCAGACTTCGATAAGCCATAAGCTTGATTAGATAACATAAATTAAATTATTTTATTGATATCTGTAATGGTGACTTAAGTAGACGCTTAATAATTCCATCACCTATTATTTCGCCACTGTCCTTTAAAAGAATAGCAACCAGAAGAATCAGTATATCGTTAAGGGTTTTTTTTTCAAATACACATCAGACTAGGTTGTACGGTCGAAGACCTTAGCTTGTTTTAATTGGCGAATTGTAAAAACAACCTATTTTATGGCCAGGATATTGATATTATATTATCGTTGACTGAAAAAAACTTTTAGATAATATCGGTACCGGTGAGATATGCCGTTACGCCGGTGACGACATGTCGTTATCGGTATCGACCAATGCAAAAACGTTCATATTTATGAACTCTAGACATTTAACTATATTCTTTCATTTAAATACAAGGTAAATAATGATATACAACGCGACCTTGAAAATCTTTGCCGCATTAGTATTTTTTATTATAAGCCAATGCTTGAATATTATCCCACTTAATTGAAAGTGGTGAAATAGCCGAAGATGATGAAGCACATTAATTTGGTTAATTTTTTACACAAACTTACCTTTTAAAAATGATGACAACTATACAACCATATAAAGGTATGTCAACGTAACTAGGTGTGTAATGTAACCATCTATATGTATGTCATTTAAGACTTTTTGTGGGCTCTATGTAAAGGCTGACATATATGTATAAACCAATAGTTGTGTACGTATTTGTATCCAAAATTCAAGATTAAGTGGACACCAGGAAGTGGACAAATTTATAACTACCCAGGAATAAAAGAAAAATTTTACTATTATTTTTCAAACTGTAGTATTTTTAAATACTTTTAAATTTGACATGCTACACTATATTTTTGGTCACTATGACTACAAATTTGCAAATAACACTGTTATTTTTATATATCAATCTAAGTATTATAGGTGTTCATCCCAGTTCTATATTTAAAGAAAATATCTGAAGTTTAAAGAAAAAAGAAAACTAAGTTAATTTTTTGAATAGTTTAATCTAACATTGTATAATATAGCGTAAAAAATGTCATCATCATCGCATTCCTTCGCAATTCTTGTGCTTATTATAGATGTCTCTTAACGAGTGCCACACAACACTGAACACAGTAAAGAGCCCCTACTCGTATGTCTGTCGACTTACATATCTTACCAGGTTGTCACTCCATCTAGTAGGGATGAAAGAACACTCGCCGATACGAGGTTGCGATGAGAATCTTTTACCCATGTTGATTGTCAGTTCTTCGATCTACTGTGGATATTTTCATTACAGCAGTAGACATTAAAAACGCTGCAAAATTTTATTACAGTCTAAAAAATTACAACACGTTTTAAAAATTATGCCATTACAATTTGAATATTTTGTATTACTTGTACTTGTGGCTCTCACAAAATTACTTTAAAATTTCTTAGTATTTAGAGCGTAGAATTCAATAACACAGAGACGTTTGTTAACGTACCGGGACCGGCTTTCATTTGACGGTGTCTCCCCTAGGCACTTAAGTTTACATTAAATTTGTCCAAGCGCGAAATTGATCTTTTAGTGAGGGGGCTGCTCAACGAAAATATAAATTGCCACGTGACACTATTGATATTTCACTTAAGAGAAACTCTAGTCCGTACTGTGATGACGAACATTTTTTAGATTTATATAACCAGTCAGTTGTTAATAAGTCAACTTAGCCTAAGGCTTGAGACTATAAAAGATAAAAAATAATTATAATTTTCAAAAGAATTAATGTTCTAGACAACATAGTTATGCAACTTAAAAATATATATTTAAGTAAAAATCCTTAATGAGAAAGTGCTTATACACTGTTTCTGTAAGCGCCTTTATAATGATTATTATAAATTCAAGTCCAACGAAGGTTGTTGAAAACAAAATATTTGAATATCTGGAAGTGAACTGGACTAGATTACTTAGATTTGTTTTAAACGATAATCCAGTTTTGTTCCTTTTTATATTTATTTCATTTCATTACCAAAATACAACACGTACGAATTAACTTGAGACTCCGCTGGAATGCGACCCCCTTCCCGACTCCCCGCACCGCGTCCCGCGCTGGACGTGCGCGCTCAGTACCGATAGCATGTTTGTTACGGATACGCGTCTCGACTCTAGTTCGATATTTTTATAATTGTTTGTTGTTTGGTTTGGACTTTTGTTTGTTTTTGTTATACTTGAACGTTATTTTATCTGTTTGTTGTTAATTGCGTTGTTTTATTGTTAAGTTTGGACGTTGTGTTGTGCCGTTTTCTTGTGACGCTTAGAAGTCACTCCGCCTTTTTTATTTTTAAAAAAAGATGGGAGGAAAGACAATACATAGCCAAGCACGGACACTTGCTCTAAAAGTTTTAAAATTTTTCGAAGATGAAAAATCAAATAAAAAGTTTCTTATTCCTGTGGACCAAGCTTTAAAGAGGGCTTGTGCAGCAACAGGCATATCAAAGGCAACACTACTAAGAATGAAAAACGAGGCGAAAAAATTCAGTCAATTTCTCAAGACCAAAATGATGATGTCACAGTAGTATCAGAACCATGTACTTCTCAAGCAAGACCAGAACTTAAACTATCAACTCCAGGAAAAAAAAGGAAACTGAGCTCAAAAAAAATTGAACTCGACAATTTTGATCTGTGTGCTCTAAAAACCTTGTCAACAGTTTCTATACAGTACGGAAAGAAATTCAAACATTGAAAAAGATTTTAACGGCTGCAAAAGCAGATCTAAATGTTCCAGGTACGTAATCATATTTATTGACATTTTTATATGTATTATATATCATACTTTAGGTCATATCATATACAAGGTGACATTTAATTCAAGCATAATCTTGTTAGGGGTGCTAGAACTGGTAATTTGCAGCAATTTTATGTATGGACACCCATATGCAAAAGTGAAGCATTTCTGAGATATTTAATTTTAAATTATTTTTTGAAAAAATACCACGCGATAACTAAAAATTAAAAATAATATTTTTATTTTACAGGTGAAAAAACCACGTTACAACGAATACTCGTTGACTACTTGGGGTACAAATTTAAAAAATGTAAGAACGCAAGACAAGTCTTAATACAAAAGCCAGACATTGCTGCCTGGAGAGCCCGTTATTTACGAAGGAAGAAAGAAAACAATGAACTTGGGGTGGGAAAAACCCGTAACTTATTTAGACGAAACATGGATTCACTCCCACTATACCGTGCGCAAATGCTGGCGAAATAACAATGACGCAAGCATTAGAAAAAATGATAATCCAGGGCAGCGGTGGATATTGGTGCACGCTGGCGGTGAAAACGGCTTTATCCCTGGTGCCGAATTGCTTTACAAATGCAAAAGTAATGCCGGGGACTACCATCACGAAATGGATAGTAAAAACTTTAAAAAGTGGCTGACAGAAAAACTAATCCCAAACTTACCTCAAAACAGTCTCGTCGTTATAGACAATGCTCCCTACCACTCAACGCAATCTGAACAACCACCCGTGAGCTCGTCCCTGAAAGGTGAGATGCAGAGTTGGCTTCGGAAAAACAACATTCCTTTTGATGAAAAAATGACAAAACCGGAACTGTACCATATAATACTGCTCAATATACCACTGAAAAAATATATAGTGGACGAACTCATGAGGGAGCATGGACACGAGGTATTACGGCTGCCACCCTACCACTGTGATTTGAACCCTATCGAATATATATGGAACTTAATAAAACAAAGGGTGGCAGCTAAAAATGTTAACCAGTTTGAAAGGGAAATAGAGGGTTTGACAAGAGACGCAATACAGTCTAAAACGGCTTCCGATTGGAAGAAAGAAATTAACCATATCGAAAGATTAGAAAATGAATACTGGGAGAGTGATAGACTTGGAGAAATCCAACAGAGGGAATTAATTTTATAGCGACAGTAGCCTAATGGCAGGGCGCGGACCGCGAACTCAAAAAGGTCGTGGGTTCGAATCCACCATTCGACTACTGGCGTGAAACACTCGTAACACAAGTAATTTAAGTTTACCACGACTGATTAAGGGGAGTATTAGTAATGTTTATAGCATTGTTAGTATTCGTTTTTTTTTTTAAAAAGAAAAAAAATTATATACCTCGGAAGGGAAGAATCCAGCTCACAGTGTGAAAGTGAGGACGATTTAATGGACGGAATAGAACCGATCGTATACAGTGACAATAAATAATAAATATTATAATAAATCCTTATTAATATTCCTTACTTCTATTCCTTGATTTTACATAGTTTGTGCTGTTCCACTTATCCAAGATTGATTCACTTTCACCCTAAGGTTGCCTGGGAGAGATTGCTTTTTAGCAATAAGGTCGCAAGTAAATACAAAGCATAACATGCTTTGTATTTTTATTGTGTACGAATCTGTAACACTTTTTATAGTGCAATAAAGTGTATAATAAATAAATTAATTATATTATAAATGAGAAAGTGTGTATGTTTATTTCTTTGTCCTTCCTTGACGCGTTAACTAAAAATAATATTATATATATTATAAAAAATAAATATGTAAAATATATAAAAATGGCAACAGTATATCACTTATTACTTCACCCCTTGCCAGAACATTTTATTTTGTTTTTATTAATAATCTCATGCAAATCGCAAAAATTTCAAATAAAAAATATTACGACGCATTATTTTGCACACCGTACATTGACAATTACGTCATCGGCCCAGGTCTCAAGTTAATTCGTACGAGTTATAGAAACAAATGTTCAATACTTTGGTATCATAAAGCTCTTACAACTTTCAGATTTTATTTTTCCGAATAACTAACCGGTCTTTTGTTTGATGAAAACTAGCCCTTGTTAATAATTAAACATTATGTTACTTATGTAATTTTATTTCGAACATACTCGTAACACACCTGTAGCTCAGATGGTAAGTGCTCGCTGTATATTTCACAGTACACGAGCAAACCGGGTTCGATCCCCGCCGGAACCAAAGAAATTGTTAATTGCTATTTTAGGTGCTGATTTACCACGTGCTCGGCGATGAAGGAAAACATCGTGAGGAAACCTGCATGTCAGATAAAATAAAAAATATAAAGATAAAATAAAAAAATAAGAAAAAAATATTTCGAAGACATGTGAAGTTTGCCAACACGCATTAGGGCAGCGCTGCGGACAATTCCTTGCCCTAAAACGCTCTCAGAAATGAGCAGAGGCCTGTGCCCAGCAGTGGGACGTATGTAGGCTGTAACTTTTATAACACACTTAGCGTTTCCACGATGCATGCTGTGCTAACCTTTTTTTTATAAAACAAAGGTGACCAACGAGCACACAGACCAACTGATGATAAGTTGATGATGTCGCCCAAACACATCTTAGTCTATCTTTGATTAAGAATCAAAGTGCAGATGCGTTTTCACTACTGGGGAATGAGATGGAATGCCTTTTTTCCAGTAAAAGCATTCACCATACGAAACGCAACAGCATTAGCTACTATTTCACGGTGGTATTCTGTGAGAGATTATTTGTTTTCTTATGGACTTCTTATTTGATCTTTCGTCCATGATAAAATTAAGTTATGAAAGTAGGTTCATGAATTTGTTTTAGAGACGACTATGGGAAATCTCAAAAATATCTCACGTTTTCGGATAGATGGCGGTTTAACAATCTATTTCTCAGGATGGCAAAGAGGAGCAGCATCAAAGGTACATGAAGTACCGACATGATCGGGAGAAATCAGGACCAACTACTTCACGTGCTTTATGAGGCCCAGGGGTTAGACACCGCCAAATTCCTGACTCCGGGCAGCTACTGAGAATTTCTTGACAGAAAAACTTTCTTTTCAAACCTGGTACTTCATGATCATCAGTCGCGTTTACAACCACTAGACCAACGAGGCAGTTTAAAAGGTGCAAGAAATAGTAGTTACTGCAATTGCCAAGCGTGGCGATTAAGACTAATTCTAACTACAGCGAGAGAAAGGTCTATGTAGTACAGGTAGTGGACTTTAATTGGCTGATGATGCTAATATTATTACTTAACTGCCTTTTGGTGTTGCAACATTCGTTTGCTTTCGCCTTTTCGCAATAATATCGGAGGCAGGATTTAATGCATTTCGTTATATACTGAAAGTATTACAGAACTGCTTTAAGCACTACAATCAAAAATTTTTGACTCTATGAACAGTACAGAATAGTTTATTACTTAAATCTAAAAAAAATCTTGGCTTGTATTGCATAGATTCTATTCATAAAATACTAAGCATTTACAATTTTTTTTACAGTTGAGGTTTATATTATGGTCGTTTCCATGTTCATTAAGTCTTTTGCACGCTCTTCATATCGTCATAGGGTGTGGGACGTAATCAAGGATTAATTTTCTACATGGATTATTTTCAATTCACCATCATGTGTGAGCTTTAGATGCGTCTTCAAATAAAAGGGCTTCACTTCTCGGTAGATAATTTCTAATTGAGGTATTTCGACATAAATATATAATTTAATAACGATATGGATTCAAAAGTGTTTACAAGAGATAAAGTAAGAGTTTTTATATGTAATTCTATCCATTAGTGACATATAATTGAACAAGAAATTATGAATATATACGAAATTCAAAATAATCACGGAAGAGAATTACACAAACTTAAAGTGAATAGTACAATTAATTAGAATCTAATGTTCGTGTTGATGATGACTGACACTGATGTTACATCTAAATCACATAATTATATTAAAGAATCGCGTATTATGAGATTTAAAACATAACATTCAAAAGTTATTACTTCCACATACGGAAGACAGATTATTAATTTTAAAAAAAAGTAATTAAATGGAGTATTTGCGTAAGTTTATTCTTACATTTTATACGATATATTTTATTTGATAAGTAAATTTAAGTTTTCCATTGTTAATGTATCATTACATGTATTTAAATTTCAAAACGTTGCTTAAAAGTGACGTATTTACAAAATATATAAGTATAAAACACGTACATATTACTGGAAAATATTAAATTTATTAGCGCGCTCTCCACGCCCCTGAATGAAGGCTCCTTTTCATTTTATAGCTCATGTGTGAAAATTTACGGCAGCGTTAAAATAAAATACAATTTCATACCTGACTATACACTCCAAATGCAGAGAATTATAAAAATTTACATAAGGAATGTGTTTTCAAGATTTCATTTCAGCACTCTTATTTTATTACGATGATGACTGTTTTGTGATAATAAAAGAGAAAAAATACTGGCGAGTGTGGGTGGCCAGAGGCCCAAACTCCCCTCCCCCCCCCCCCAACATGGTAGCGGTATTAAGTGCAAGACTATCCCAGGAGGGTACCAGCACCCCTGGAGAATCCCTCGATGAGCTTCCACGACCAAGCTACTTCACTCCTGAGCGTGGGTGCTCAGGCCGCCTTGCGTATTTTTGGGGCTTGAGACTAAGCCTGCTCGGGCAAATGGATCAATATTTCAAAGGCGCCCCCTGCCACGCTATCCGTGAATTTTTGCAACATCAGGCGACTTCATTCAAAACTTAACGCCCTCCACAACCATGTGGAAACGGCGAAGCCAGCATTGCTCTTTCTAACCGTGACACAAGTGTACTCTCTGGCTAATACTTCGTATCTCTCCTATCCGGGGTACAAATTAGAACACTCCTTTGCGCCCCAGGCTGGAGTTCGCGTGTACATCAGAGAGGACATCTGTTTTCGACACCTCGGCAGCCTTGAAGATATGAACCTGTCCATCTCATGGCTGCGCATAGACAGCGGCGACCATACCCGCGTCTACGGGTGTCTCTATAGGTCCCATATCGGTAATGCTGACACAGACCGCCTCATCCACCACGTCCAAATTGCTGCAGACTCCGTGCTACAACAGGTCCCTTTCGCAGAGATCGTGATGCTTCGTGATTTTAATGCCCACCACGCTGAATAGCTTGGTTTTCGTTTAACTGATCACGCGGATAGATCTGTTTATGACTTTGCTTTGGCATATGATCTGACACAACCGGTTAACCCGCCTACGCGGATCTCAGATGTGGAAGATCATGTACATCCCCTGTTGGATCTTCTGCTGATTTCTATCCGGACGGTTGTCAAGTCTCCGTCGATGCCCCTCTTGGCTCCTCGGACCATTGTCTGATCCGGAATATGGCGCCACTCACGCTCCCATCGCAGTTGCGTACTGCAGGTTGCCGCCATGATTGGAAATATAGGTCAGCCGATTGGGGCGGGATGCGATCCTTTTTGCATCCTACCCTTAGAGGCGGATTTGCTTCTCGTCGGATGATCCCAGCATTGTTGCTGATTCTATCGTTGATGTGGTGCTACAGGGAATGGAACTTTTTATTCCATCATCTCTGGTACTTATCGGAGGCAGAACCCAGCCTTGGTTCGGTCGCTCCTGCAGAATTTCTTTACGTCTTAAGCAGGAGTGCTAAAAGACTTGGGCTCGGGATGCAAATACCAGCGTTCTGAAAAAGAAGTATAATTCAGCCTCCAAGTCCTTCAAAAGTGTCATTATCAAGACAAAGTCAGAGCACATCGGCAGAATTGACGAGAAACTAGTTCGTCTTCCTTCGGGAACACGTGCATTCTGGTTTCTCGTCAAGGCTGTCCAAGGGGACTTCTGTCAGCCATCTCTCACATCTCTGCACAGGGAGGACGACTCACTGGCTCATGCCACAAAGGACAAAGTCGATATTTTAGGCTCTCTCTTTGCGTCCAACTCGACTCTTGATGACGGGGGCAATACACCGCCGACTTTCCCACGGTGTGGGTGCTCCGCGCAGGATGTGCTCTTCACCCAACGCTCGGTGCGCAGAGCACTCTTCTCTATGGACGTCAACAAGTCAAGTGGGCCTAATGGCGTCCCTCCTATTGTGCTGAAGACGTGTGCTCCGGAAGTGGCACCGGTTTTAACGCGTCTTTTCCGGTACTTCTACTCCGTAGGCGTAGTCCCAAAATCATGAAAGATAGCCTTCGTGCACCTAATCCCTAAAAAAGAAAAAAGGTAACCGCTCCGATTCGTCCAACTACAGCCCTATCGCCATCACCTCCTTGTCCTCTAAAATAATGGGATTCATTATAAACTGCCAGCTCATGCGGTACCTTGAATATCACCAGCTGATTAGTAACTGCCATTACGGTTTTCGTCGTGGTCGTTTAGCTGGTGATCTTCTGGGTTACCTAACACACAAATGAGCGGAGGCAGTAGAGTCTAAAGGGGAGGCGTTGGCAGGTAGTGTGGACATAGCGAAGGCCGTCGATCGGGTTAGGCACAAAGCGCTTCTAACAAAGCTTCCTTCCTATGGGCTTCCCGAGAAGTTGTGCAATTGGATCACCATTTTTCTTGCTGATTGGAGCATCAAGGTCGTTGTAGACGGTGCATGCTCTGATTACAAGCCCATAATCGCTGGTGTTCCACAAGGCTACGTGGTGTCACCAACGCAGTTTCTCCTACATATCAATGATATATGATGCAAACCGGTCACATTTATTGGTATGTAAACGACAGCACTGGTGATGCTTTATACACCGGCTGTGCCAATATTTCTCGGGAAAACGTCTCAGAGTACTGGGAGAAACTTATGTCCGAAGTCGAGACTTTGTTGTACAAAGTCTCGGACTAGGGGTGACTAAATCTAGTCCAGTTGAATCCCCAGAAGACACAAGTTTGCGCAATTGTCGCTAAAAAGAACCCTTCTGTCATATCTCCTTTGTTTCAAGGCACTCAATTTTTTGCCTCAGCCATAATTCAAATCCTCGGCGTCAACATATCGAGTGACGTGTAGTTTCGTGGTCACTTAGAAGAGAAGGCCAAATTGGCCTCTAAAAACGGACGTGCTCAGCAGAGCGGGACAGTATTTCATGCCGGCTCACCGCCTGCAACTTTACAAGGCGCAATTTCGGCCGCACATGGAATACTGTTCCCATCTCTGGACTGACGCTCCCCAATGCCAGCTCCTTTCATTTCATCGTATCCAACTCAGAACTGTTCGAATTCGAACAGTTCTGAGTTGGATACGTTGAAGAGTTCGGTCGCCGACAATTGTCGGCCGACAAGTGTCGAACTCTTTTCGATCGGCTTGCCTCACTGGCACTGCGAAGAGATTTTGCATTTCTTTGCGTATTTTGTCGTATTTACCACGGGGAGTGCTCTGAATAATTGTTCGGACTAATTACAGCCACAAAATTTTATCATCGCACATCCATATCATCTTGATGACTAGCGGCCCACCACTGTGCGATTTAAAAGAAGTTTTCTTCCTCTCACAACTTCCTTGTGGAATCGACTACCACCAGAGATTTTTCTGGAACGATATGAATTAGAGACTTTCAAGTAAATAACCTACTCATTTTAAAAAGGCCGGCAACGCATCTGCAATTCCCCTGGTATTGCTGATGTCCACGGGTGGCGGTAATCACTTACCATCAGGTGAGCCGTGTATTCGTTTGCTACCTCTCCTATAAAAAAACGAATTCACAAAACTATGCAAAATTACTATCTAACTATTAAATTCATTGCAGAACATGGGTCTCCCCCGTCGATGGCCGCATGGAGGGATTTTGCCATAGTTATTAAGGTTGCCGGGTGGATTGGCAGCCAAAGTTTTTATATTTTGAGTTGTTATCAGGAAGAAGCTGCTACCCATCTCCTGTTACAGTTTCTCTTTGTCACCTCTTAGGACCCTGTGGATATTCTTACACCGCAATCGAATAGTACCTACTGGGTAGGTACACTTTTTTTTCGAAAACATCATCTGCTTGACGACGTAGTCTTGACGAAATAGTTAACGTTAAGTTACGTAACTATTTCTCATCCTACTTCTTTTCTTTATAGCGCAATTATAAACGTATGTGTGAAATTTGTGAAAATAGTAATGCATAAAGTTGTTATTCTTGTGTTGATATAAGTCGCTCCATTATTATATATGTAGTTGAAACTACTACTATTTCAGCTTTATAGTGCACGAATGACTGTGGAGATCTAAGGACGTTAAATGAAGCATCGTCGTCCGCGCCTAAGAGCTGACTGGTGTTTAGCCATTGTCCACGTCTACGATGAGTTGGTGGATGTCACGGCGGTCAATTGCCATTTTTTAGATGAGGGGACAAATGAACATGCGGCTAACCTGGTGGTAAGTGATGGCCCTCGCCCATGAATAACTATAACACCTGCGGAATTACAGATGCACACCGGTGACGAGTATCAGCAACTTCGTCTGGTGCTGCGATTGCCATCCCGTCTGTCAAAGGTGTCGATTATGACTAAACCTCCCTAATAGCCAAGCTCCCGAGAGTTTATGTGCGATACAAGTAAATAATCTTTATACGTTATTGTATACACTATAAGACGATAACAATTTTAAATATTTAAACAAGATGTACAAAAGCGAGCTTAACCCTAATAAGAGTTCTCTTACAGTAAACCCTTCGGGAGAGCGAAATAGTGTTATATATATATATATATATATATATATATATATATATATATATATATATATATATATATAAAGCAAGTAGATTGCGGCATTCGTACTCAGTAACGAACAAATCCCTGGTTAGATATTAAAACAAGAAGACAAAAGCCATGTTCAGCAATGGATTAGTTACGGACTGATGACAAAGGTTGCATCTTATGGTTGGTTAGATATTTTTGTGCCTGGATGTGTCGAGATAACACGTAAATAATTTTATTATAGTGATGTTTTTCAATTCAAGTAAAATACATAAAAATAATATATGTTATAAAACGTACGCATGAGGAAATTGTTTTGGTCCGAATAATGCAAAACAGCAGGTGTAGGTAGTCGCAAAACGCAATTTGCTCACTGGTGGAAAATTTCACCTCGTAAACCTAAAATCTAATTGGATTAAATTCCATTAGCAAAGGTCGAAATGGGATCCCTCAATTATGCTGACCAAATCACTAGTTTATAAACATATGATCACCTTTTTGAGACTATTGTTTGGGTCATTAATTAATTTTATAAATAAATTTTCTCTATAGTAAAAAACTCCGTGAATTTTTGAGCATGGGTTAAATTTTATAAAACATGAATGGCTTACGTGCAATTTGGATTTAAAGTGTCCCTAGACAACTGATTGATAAATAATAAATTAAACCTTAGTTTTTGGGATTTAGGAAACCAAAGTATTTTTTGGGATTTTCTATTTGATAGAGAATAATATTACATTTTTTCTCAAGAACAGGTAGAGTTACCAAGTTAAAAATATAACTAAATATTCTACTATAATTAAATATTCTAATAGAACGTGTAAAAAATTCAAACATTTAAGATAAGTCTATCAAAAGACGCTTTATGTCACACATTCCAACACTCGCAAACTACGTAATTATACTTCCCGTTGACGTAGACTCATGATCAAACTGATAAAACTTATAAATGATTAATTTGTTATCTATCAAATGAAAAAATAGTTTACCTATTAACATGCATACATTTTCAGTTGGAGCATCGATTTTGATTTAGACTGATGTATGGGAGATTTTTCAAAGTAAAGCCACGCTGCAGCTACTTCTACGCTACAGCTACGATTGCAGAGCGTGTGGGTCGACTTGACTGAGGAAGATCTACGCTCTTACAGAATACCAATGTTGAATAGGAGATTAATGCTGCCGCGTTTAAATTATTTTGGTTAATTATAAGTAGGTACTTACCGCACTGTTTCACTGTTACACATACAAATATTAAGTACAGAAATTAATATTATCTTTATTAATATATGGTATTCGTTATCCATCAAAAGCTTAATCTTTTAATTACACTAATCATTCGTGCGTCTGTGAGCGATTACATAACTTCTGAACGACTTTATCGATTAACGTAATGTTCACGTAATATATTTACTTTGTAGAGACTGTGGTTCATAGTTATGCTATGAATCCTATGGATGACGCTTAGTCAAGTTATAAACGATTTCTATATTTATGGACAAAATTCAGAATGTATATTGATTTAGTACCAAAAAATAATATCATAAAATCTGGATCCGATAGTAGATAGATGGTATCATGGGGTTACCGAGATATTTTTATCGTTATCAAGATACTGAGAATAACTTTTGTGACAGACAACCAGATACACTGGCGTTATATTACGAAAACAGATATATAAAGGAAATAAAAAAACACAATCCACCTTTTTGAATCGTTAAGTCCCGTTAATACCCGTTATAACGGGTAACACTAAGGGTTATAACCCTTAGTGTAAGGTATCTTATAATAGGTATTAAATAAATAAATAAAAGTAAAGGATTATATTAGCTAAACTGCTTAGTAAATTTGTCTTAACAGCTGTGACCATCAGAACCTAGAAAAATATAATACGTGGTAGTGTCACGCTGCAGCTATATTATGGTTGTATCACGTTTGGGTCGGCTCGACAGGGAAAAGACCACATTCAAACAGAATACCATTTTAAGCAACATTTATCTGGTATTCTGTAGAAGCGTGGTCTAAACTTTATCGGTTTTTTTATATGATAGGGTGACAAACGAGCACCCAGTCCACCCGATGGTAAGTGGTTGCTGTGGGACATACATCTACATCTTTCCTCGATTACGAATCAAAATGCAGATGCGTTGTCACCCGTGAAGACTAAGATGAAATTCCTCGTTTCCAGTAGAAAGGGTTTCCGGCTCTCTACACTCACCATACGAAACACAGCAGCATTAACTTAATAAAATAATGTTAATATATGATCATGATGATGATATTCATTAAATGTATTCGCTACGCTTATGGGATCCTTAATTGTGGTGTTATTGATAGTAATTTGTTGTATTTCATGATTTGGTAAATTTTTGGTCCTATTATTAATTAGGTGAATCCTGAGATTCGGCATATTTTACGCTGGTATTCTGTGAGATCGCGGTCCTTCCCCGGTCGAGCGGACCCATTCGTGCTATAACTATACTAGTAATATAACTGTAACATGGCTCTACTACGTATAAATCGTACGTAGTATCGTTCAGGATAAAGCTGAAATAGGGGACGCGAATTCAGGAACTTAGTATCATAGGCATATTAAAATATGGAACGGAATAATAAGAAGTCTTTAAGAAAAAAAATCAATCACATACCAGCGTAAATCGAAGTAAAGTTCTAGCAGCATGCTTTAATTTACGTCATTTACGAGGGAGGACCACACTCTTACAGAATACCAGCGTAAAGCTTTAGTATGGAGAACCGAAAACGTTTTTCACTGAAAACGAGGCCTTTCGAGGAAGTGTGATTTTGTGTGTTTTTATTTTTAATTGAGGATAGATGTTGATGTCTATGGGAATAGCACCCTCTTATCATCGGATGGACTGTGTGCCCGTATGTCCCTTATCCCTTTAAAAAAAACTCTGGATCATAATAGAAATTTGACATCTGAGTATAATAACATAATGTAATGCCTAATTCCGACTATTAAGTACCTTATTAAGTTAAGAGAGAAATTACAAAGAAATTCGGTGAACTCTGACGTCAGGACCTCTTAGTCAAGTATTTCATCTATCTTGATTTGTCTAAAGGTGCACACTATATGTATCCAAAAAGTAAAACCACTTGGCAATACTCAACTCGTAAAATTGATAGCGTGACACACAAATATATATGTATATATATATATATATATATATATATATATATATATATATATATATATATATATATATATATATATATATATGTATATTCCTTCTAACAGCCTCTTCGTAACACCAAATTGGCAGTCCCATCCAAATACGTTCTCTGGTTTTTATTTTGGCATCCAGTACATTGCAATAAAATTTCAAAAAATAATTCAATGTAGGCACAGAAATTGCCCCTTTAGAAAGTATTAGAGAGAGAAGGATTTTATAATATTTTGATGACTCCCTAGCGCAGTGGCTCAGTAATGAGTTGTGGAGCTTGAATGCTGCGGATTCGAATCCCGCACTATACACAATGCTTGTTCCGAATCTATATGTTTTCCCCTGTGTAATTTATTCATATAAGCTTTCTCTACGATATTAGAAAAATTCTAGTGTGGCAAAACATTTTCTTTTTAAGAAAATATTTAATTTCAATCGTATTAAAATCACTGGAGCAATATGAATACCTTTTTCCTTTATATACTTGGATAGCCAATCAAATTCAGTTGCAAAACTTAATTCCCAATTTTTCCCTCTTTACGGATCTAAAGAGTATAACAACACCATTTGTCATAACTAAATTGTAAATGATAATAACTATTGATATGTATTAAGTACTATACTATAAATTCCTCATATATCTACATAGCGGGCGTATTTTAATCAATTTTGATAAAGTTAGTCATCATTTTTTATCTTTTTCGGCTTTAGTATAAATTGATTTTTGAATGAACTCTTTTATTATTCACACTGTAAACGGTCGCTAGTAGAGGTAACACACTCTCAAAATGCCACCAAATTCTATGGAACCAACTATGGCACCTGAGCCTGTAGCAGTTACACAAAGTATAAAAAGTGTGGACCAAACGGCCGTACCGCAAGAAACTAATTACAATTTGTATATTTTTCAATCAACGTTAAACTTGTTAGCTCACGTGTTAATTGGTGTCATCGTTGGTATTTGTTTATTGTTTTCCTTACGAGGTGGTTTACCACTGGGAGCAACCCCCATGCATATAATTTTGTGTGTTATAGGGGTAAGTATTCTTATTATGTGGTGTTTTCTTTAGAAGTGTTTTGAATGATAAAAACCAAAATTTTACTAGAAGTAGCATATGGTGTTAAAATTACAGTGGTAATTAAAATATGCAGTACAGTTAGAGCAGTGCAGCTGCTAAAATTTATATCTTATTTCTTTCCAGTACCAACTGCTTATGGGCCAAGCTATTCTTAGTCTTGCACGTGGAAACGGGTGGTCTGCAAAACTAAGACTTATTGATAAACGTCGTGCACACTGGATTTTACAAATCATGGGATCAGCTCTAGTTCTAGCCGGCAGCATTATTAAATCTCTGGACAAAGAAGTGCACTGGAATACTAACCATGGACGATTTGGTAAGTAAATATTATTATACGAAGACCCACTAAAACCCCCCGGTGTTGCATCTTCACTATAATATATCTGCAGGGCCTCAAACATGTTCTTTAAACCGCAGCTACCCAATCCTCCTCCCAGGCCAGACAACCATTTCCGTAAGCATTACGTCGATGGCACTGAGATTGTTACTTGAAAGTTATAAGGATCAGAAAAGAAATCACATGGCATCAGCCTACCTAGGCCTCAGCTGTAGAAGTCAAGTCCATGGCGCTGACCATATTATAGAACGGTACGGAATACGGACGGCAAAGAATCGTCAAACTGACACACCTCTCACGTCCTAGTGACTACCACACTAGCATACAGCCTGAGAGTGTGTCCGAGTCTCAAAGATTAGAGAGTGACACATCGTAATATCAATCTCTCTCGTCACTGCTCAAATAGAGTTGTCATAAGTAGACACGTACGACAAAAACTACAAGATTATTCATACTCAAATTCTTAAAAATTTTAAGATATATTTCAAATTTAATAACTACAACGGATACACCATTACTTAATGAGTGACAGCCAAGAGACTTACATGGTTTTTTATATTACAAGCGTAGTATGTAATCAATATCTATTTTATTTATAATTCTATATCATATTGTTGTACTATTAAAAGAAAAAAACGTGTTATTTACAGCGTTGGTAGCAATGGTCTTCACGGTTGCCAGTCTCATCAATGGCCTGGCTTCACTCTACGCTTATGAACTTCGACGGATATTTAACGGAAATATTTCCAAGCTTACACATGTATGTTTTGGAATTGTAAGTTTTACCGCAGCTTCCATCACTCTCTGTTTAGGGTTTGATAAGACTTCCTTTAAAAACTGGGCATCAGAGGCATTCGCGAATGCCCTCATTGCATTTGTAGCTGTATATACAGCTATTATAATAATAAACCCATTCATAACTTTTTGCTCAAAAGCATCAAATGCAATCAGACGATAATTTAGTTATAATATTTATTTATAAATGAATTTTGTAATATTAAATGTGTAGTTTATATATTTATGATCCTTGTACAATTGACTTATAATAGGGGATCTTATTATATTATGTTTCTATTAGTTGAAAGCGTTTTTATCCGCTTCGCCAGCTGTATATATTTAACAATACATAGACAGAATCTCTTATTTAATGTTGAAACTACCCTATAATTTATTTAGTTTGCTTTAGTATGTTTATTATTAAATACAACATTTATTGGATATTTTACCTTTAATTTTTAAAATGTAAATAAAAACCATAGGACAAGATGGTACTTTTTTGTAACAACTATAAACTTGACCTATTATGACAAATATATTGTTATGTACCATTTCATTAGTTTTATTAATGACTTACCAATTACCATCTATTTTTATTTAGCTTCGATACAATCGATTATTATCGGTCGACGGATATATCGTTGCAACCCTAGACTTGACTGTCGTACGCAATTTACATTATTTTAGAAATTGTGGGAGTGATATTAGTGTTGTACCAAATAAATTAAAGTCACTTTTATAATTTAAGGTAATAATAAAAGTAAAAAAGTTCGTGGAAAATATCCAGATTTTGCCTAAGCAACCGCCAAAGCTTTTGTTTTATGAATGGAGGCATTCTGACATAATGAGACTATTAATAGCATCTTTGGACTTAATAGAAAGGCGCGTAAAGTAAAGTGGTGTCAATCGCGACCGCTAATCATGTGTCCAGGGTTGGGACAAAAATCTGTTATTCGGTTTTGCTATAAAAACATTCAATTAGCAGCCCGGAATCAAGAAAATTGACATTGTTTCACCCTCGTGTCTAGCACGTAAAGCCATTGGTGTTTCGCTTGCTTCTTCAATCCTGTCGTATCGGATTGTTTTCCCATCAGACTATGAGTGTGAGGGAATAGAGAGTGCACCTGAGAACTAATTTTACCCATCTCGAGCAATAACGCAATGAATCCAGCCATTCAGTGACTTATAGGATACATTTTTCAGTTTGAGCGCAGGAATTTCAACTCCACCCTCTCCATTCATCAACATCCAACTACCAGATTCTCGATTGATCTCCACCTCTTTACATAACAAATAATGACAAAGCTCTAATGTTTGAGGGAGTACAAATATAAAACAAATTACCTAATGATATAAAAGAATGCGACTCATTTGGCCTTTTTAAATCAAAATTGAAGCAGTACATTTACGTCAACATTTTTAGCAGCTATCTACTGAAAAAGTGCGATATACTGGATATGTTTGAATATTATACCATATTTTTGTAAAATAATTTATAAGCTCATTATAAGAGAACTATATTCTTTTATGAGTTTAATAAAGTTCTGTAAGCCGAAGCTCTAAGCTCTACTTCAAGTTTCTAAAAATTAGTTACAACCTAGCACACAGACCTTCTCTAATTTCTGAGAGGTTTTTGGGGACAGTTAGACTTTTAAATATTTTATGTTTTGGACATACAGGTCATCTTTGAACCTGCTACAAGCGTATGTGACTAGCTCTTGAGCTATCAAAGTTTTTAAATAATAAATTAATATAATATTCAAATGTGTCAGAATAGCTTAGAACTATGTAAATTAAAAAATTAAAAACTTATAAGCTACCTCATAATTACAGCCTATTACAAGTCTACTGCTAAATATAGGCCTCTCCCAAGGAATGCCACAAAGCAAGGCCCTAAGCAATTGAATCCATCGACTTCCTGCATGTCTTACCAGGTCGTCACTCCATCTAGTGAACGAACGCCCTACACTTCGACCACCAGTACGAGGATTCCACTCGATAAATTTAATATTTCCCCGTCGTTTGCAGCTCGAAAAATTCGGCCATATATGGCCGACTCATTGCCACTACAGCTCCGTTGGGCTATGTTGGTTACTCTGATTCTACTGCGGATATCCTCAATTTCAAGTTTATCACGCAGAGAAACCCCTAGCATAGCCCTCTCCACAGCTTTCAAAGCAACCTTAAGCTTTTTCATATGACCAGCAGTGTACACTGGTTAAACAATCTTGTTTTAAAGTTAGAGGTATACCTGACAAGAAGATATACCGTAATCTCCCGAATGCTGCCAATCCGGGTTGAATCCGTCGATTGACCTCTCGGACGAATTTCGACTTACCCGTCGGGCTGTTTGTCACGGGTACTACGGATACTCGTCAACTTCGAGCGTAGTGCACCCAACAACTACCGGCATATGTGATATATGGATGTTACACATGATCTTTGTCTTATCCACGTTCATGTTAAGACCGTTCTGTTTGCGTTTCCGTTGGAAAACACTATTAACCTCTCAGCTACCAAGCGTCCAAATTTGACCGCGGCGATATTCCGTCAAAATTCAAGAGGTCAAATATGACCGCACCCACCGACAACACTTATGAATAACCCATAAACACTTATGTTTAGAGACTACTTTTCTATGAAGAAGTTTGACATTATAGTATCAATATAAAATTTTCTGTCATCTAGTGGAATAAAAAGTTAGTTAATCTATGGTTATTTATTCATAATCTACGTTCATTACGCA
The DNA here is from genome assembly GCA_036936625.1 of Parnassius smintheus behrii. Taxonomy (NCBI): domain Eukaryota; kingdom Metazoa; phylum Arthropoda; class Insecta; order Lepidoptera; family Papilionidae; genus Parnassius; species Parnassius smintheus. The sequence continues at coordinate 27,024,948 of JAUPFT010000019.1, read as the reverse complement.
CGCCATTTTGATTTCGATGTTGTTGAGTTGATTTTTGGATTTTTCGAGTGTTTTATTAGTGTTTTAGTATAAAATTGTTATAAAATTTTTTGTGTGAATATAATTTATCTTTTGAAGTAAATAATATCGAGTAATATATAGAAATATAATAGTGATTTTCACGCTGCCAATATCCTCTTGGTATGTACCTGTTCTTTGTTATCAAAACACAATAGTCTTTTTGTAATGAAGTAAAACCTGACTTGTTTAGACCACAGGATAGAAAACTTTGTATAGATTTTATAATGCCAAACTTCTTTATAGAAAAGTAGTCTCTAAATATAAGTTTTAATGGTTTAGAGTGCTGCGGGTGGTGGGTGCGGTCGCATGCGACCGCTCGGGATTTGACGTACGCATGCGACTGCATGGGTTTTTAATGGGAATTGAAGGATTAAGGTCAATGAGCATAGTTTCTCATAGTCCACATACACAAGGAAAAGTGGCAGGTTGTACTCTTCGGTCTTCTATACAATTTTCCGAAGGGAATGTATATGGTCTTTAGTACTAAAGCCTTTTCGGAAACGGACTTTTTCGGGAGGCTGGAAGTCGTCGAGTTTGCATGCGAGACGATCCGTATGGACTCTCGAAATCAGCGCAAGAAACTGTCTAATTTCACAATATTTCATTCCTCCAGAACATAATACCTACGATACATATATCAACATTAAGTTGTATGGTGAGTGTAGAGAACCGGAGACTCCTTTTGCTGGAAACGAGACATTACATCTTAGTCATCATGAGTAACAACGTATCTGCGTTTTGATTCTAAATCGAGGATAGATGTAGATATCTATGGGCTACAGTACCCACTAATTATCCGGTGGACTTTGAGCTCATCTGTTATCCTTATTCTATTAAAAAAGTTACTCAAGTAATAATATATCTTTAATAATAATAATATAATAATAATAACTAGATAACTAATAGATATCCAGCACCTACGGCGGAAACAAGTTAGTCGATTAAAATCATTTTTCTATACAAAATCCCATACTAGCAATATTCATAAAGCCATCGTAACGAATGATATTAACTACACTCCACTTAACTTAAGCAATCGCATTGAATCCCAAAACATTACCAGTGATAACCCACAGACACACAAAATTGACGAATGGAAGAAGAAAGTTCTCCACGGTCGGCACCCTTATGACTTAGAGCAATCCCACATAAATAAGTTAGCTTCAAATAAGTGGCTGAAAATAGGCAACTTATTCCCAGAAACAGAAGGATTTATAATAGCTATTCAAGACCAGATCATAAACACAAAAAATTACAGAAAATATATAATCAAAGATCCTACAGTAAATAATGACAAATGTCGCAAATGCCACACACATCCAGAAACCATTCAACACATCACAGGCGCATGCACAACTCTTACACAGACTGACTACACTCACAGACACAACCAGGTGGCTAATGTCATTCACCAAAAACTAGCACTCAAACACGCACTCAGTCAAGATGCCAACACTCCGTACTACAATTATACACCAAAACCTACTCTAGAAAACACCACACATAAACTTTTTTACGACCGCGGCATTCTCACCGATAGGACAATCCACTATAACCGACCAGATATAATTCTGCAAGATAAAATAAATAATATTACTTACCTGATAGAAATTGCAGTCCCCAACACACACAACTTGCAGAAGACGATAACTGAAAAAATTAGTAAGTACGCAGAACTTAAAGATGAAGTGACTAGAATCTGGCAACAATAAAAAGTATATGTGGTCCCTATAGTCCTCTCCACAACAGGTGTCATCCCAAATCATCTCCTCCGTAGCTTAAAATTATTACAACTAAAAGAAACTCTATATATTACACTTCAAAAAGCAGCTATATTAAATACATGCAGAATAGTTAGGAAATTCATGCAGATAGAAGAAAACGAAATAGGACCTCATCAAATCACATGAACTACACTACACACCACACGCTGCATTTGCTTTGGCTTCGGCCCGTAAATGTAGTTGAAATCCAGCCTAGAGCTGAGAAGTGAAAACACTTACCGTAAATAATAATAATAATAATAAATATTTATTTCATTTCCAATTACACATGTTTACATACAGGAATAAATATGATTACAATTAAATAAAGTAACAATAAGTCTAACAAAAATAACATACTATGATAAAATTAAAACTATGTGTAGCTTAATAATGTAGAATATACAAAAGAAAAATAAAAAAGTCAAGTTCATAATATTAGCTACCTGCCTGAACTAGGTTGAGTACCTGTGTTTCAGACATCACTTACACAATGGGTTTAATAATGTAGGACACTAGATATTTAAATAATTAAACTATATTATATAATAAATAAAATAACTAAATAACAAAATAACAATTAATTGTTACCTACAATTAATACAAACTATTTTAGAATTTCTAACAACTTCTCTGTGTCTTCGTAATTTAATTTATTTAGAAATTCCCTTACACTTATATTACAGTGCTTGTAACTTAGACTATATACCTTTAGTGACTTGTAGAGCTTATTATATAGAAAGGGTCCTAAAAATATGTAAAATATGTATGTCTTTAATACTGTATTACCTTTAATGCAGCTCATTTGCTTTTATACAGCTCATTTTCTTTTGCTAATAAACGTGTAAATTATGGTTTATATATCTATCTATATAAAGAGTAGATTGACATTGTATTTCATGACATATAGATTATTACTTATCTAATTTATCAGCCGATAGTCCGATGATAAGATATTGACATAATTTCCTTTTTGATTATTTATCAACACTGTAAAAAGAAATTGAAGTTTCAGACACATGGAATTACAAAAAAGCCCATTCAAGTGAAACGTTTATTTAAGTTAACCTGTAACTTTTAACAAAAAGTAAAAACCGACTTCAAATTTCAAAAAATAAAAGTTATTTGTTTGCTACCGATAAATGGATTATTTTGTCTAGATTTATATGGGATCATCCTTGAAGTAGAACCTACGAAATTGGTTCACAATAAGGGAAGATATCGCGTAACATACATCCAAAAAACATACACTCGTACTGGGAACCTTCTCCTTTTGAAGTTAGTTAAAAATGATGTTTAATTTTCAAAGACGACACGTAAAAGTGTTGTATTTACAATATATATAAATATATTGCACCGTCTACAACGACCTTGATACTCCGATCTGCAAGAAAGCTGGTGATCCAATCGCACAATTTCTCGGGAAGCCCATAGGAAGGGAGCTTCGAAAGAAGCGCTTTTTTGCCAAACCCGATCGAAGGCCTTCGCAATGTCCAAAGTAACGGTAGTTAACAAAACTAAGGTGAGTGATGTACTCACCATCGATGTTAATACCGTATCCTTTCCAGTCCAGTAGCTTGAAAACGTCTTCCAATGCAGCAGTGAAGAGTTTCGGGGATATAACTTCAGCTTCGATAGGTTTCGTACTCTGGTTCTATACTCGGATAGCCACCGTAGCCCATTTCAGATCACAAACATTTCAGCACTTCGATATACCGACGGTCAACTTGGCACCGCTGAAGAGACTGTAGCACCGCCCAAATTTCGACGGAATCAAAGGCTTTCTCATAGTCCACATACGCTAGGCAAAGTGGCAGATTGTACTCTTCGGACTTCTGTACAATTTGTCGAAGGGTATGGTGCTAAAGCCTTTTCGGAAGCTGCTAAAAAAACCCAAGTTAACAATTGGACATGTATGCAGAAAATCGTAAAAATTTATTTAAGGAATGTCTTTTTAAGGTTTCATTTCAGAACTCTTATTTTATTACGATGATGATGGGTTTGTTATACTAAAAGTCATAACACTTTTAGTTAAATAAAATAAAATATTGTATTTCATCTAATTATTTTCCACATAAGAGGTTGTTAGCGACAACAAGTGAATCTAAAAACATTTAATCTTAGTTGTTTCTTATTTGTGATATAAAACTAAGTGTTAGAGGTAAAAAGTGAAATTAAACATTTAATCTTAATTGTTCCTTATCTGTGATTTGAACTAAGTATGAAAACTAATAGCATTAATACCAAGAAAGTGAAATAATAACTTATATTAGCTTCAAATTCTAGTTTTAAAAACTATATAAAGAAAATATAAATCTAACAGCTTATTTAGGTTTAATCAGAGTGTTTAAAATAAGATACGAGACTAGTTACTAATTAGAACCTTCTCTTATTACGATTTTAAAGAGTTGCATTAGAGACATTAACATTTAAGAGTAAATTTAATGATTTGTCTAATTCTCTCTCTCTTATAGTAATTTAACACAATAATATGTCAAACAACCTCTAATGTAATCTAATTACTTATTATAGAAATAGATTTTAATTTAATAAAAATTTAAATATGTTCCGCGAAAAGTTTTAAGAGGAAATATAACGTCAAATGGCTTAGCAAGATCCTTCGTTATGCCGAAAATATTGCAGCATTAATTTTGAAATAAATATATGGTAAAGTTGAGGATTAAAGTTAGTGACTATGTTAGACGAAAACACGATTTCGTAAAAGTTATCTCGATAGAAAAAAATCCAAAGTTACCTCCAAAATAAACAATAAACCGCTGTTATTCATAAAATACTTTAAATAAGATCATGAAACATTGCATACTAACTGAACTAACTATAAAGCAGTGCTTATGTTATTTACTTTTTTTTAAATACCATTATTTTCACTGTAAAAAGAAATTACCTAAACTATCGGCGTCTGGAGCTTGATTCCTGTCGTTCCGTTAGTATCGTTAGGCTTTTGAAGGGAGAAGTTGTGTCGCTTACGATCAGAATATACATTACGCAACAGTACGACGTAAAATTAAAATTTATTTATTTATTTATTTATTTATTTATTGGGTTCTCCAACAGTTATAACACAATACATTTGAATAAAAAAAAATACAAGTTCCAACATGTCTTAAGCTAAGTGCATAACTACTTATAGGGGAACACATCATGCGTTTAATAATGATAAGTTACCTCTATGTGAAAGAACAATCATTAAACCTATTTTAAGTTATTTTTAATAAATTACAGAAGATATTTTTTGGTGACAAAGTCCCTGATCTGTTTACGAAAATATTCAGAAGAATCGAAATTAAGATCTACCAATGTGCTGCATTCATTGTAAAGTCTACTCAATCTAGGAACAGGAGAGAATTGACCAAGTTTAGTCCTACGCATTGGTGGGTTCATAGGCTGAATAGGCATTCTCGGAAGTCGAGAAGGTATTCTGAAGGGAAAGGAATTTAGCAAAGGAGGACAGTCTATCTTATTATGGAAAAGCTTGTATACAAACATCAAATCCGAAATGTCACTTCTTGCTTCAAGTGGTAATAACTTAAAAGTGAGAAGCCTACTTTTGTACGATTTTAACGATCGAGCTTTATCTACAGAGAACGCTACGTGCCATAGAAACCTTTTCTGAACCCTTTCCAATCGTAACGTATGTGTTGCGAAATGGGGCCTCCAAACAACACTGCAGTATTCCATAATGCTACGCACAAAACTGTTATAAAGAATCATCTTGGTCTTAACGGTCTTGAAAATCTTTGTATTGCGTATAATGAAACCGAGCATTCCGGAAGCTTTTTTTATAATATGGTCGAAATGTGTTATGAATGTAAGCTTATTATCTAGCAGCACGCCCAAATCACGGACACTGTCAACTTCTCGTAATTTGATACCATTGATTTGGTATGACGAATTTGTTATATTTTGTTTGCGTGTAAATTTTATATGTGTACACTTTCTCGCGTTGAGGACCATATTGTTTTCGTGACACCACCTTGTCAACTTATCTAAGTCTGCTTGCAGGAGATTCACATCATCCATGGAATCGATTTCACGCAAAAGTTTAAGGTCGTCAGCATATAAAAAAGACTTAACATTATTAAGATTAAAGAGAGATCATTGACGAAGATGTTAAACAAAACAGGACCGAGGTGCGAGCCTTGTGGCACTCCTGATGATATTTTATGGGTTTTAGATGAATAACCATTAACTACAACGAAAAAAGATCTGTGAGTTAGGTAAGAACTGAACCATTTCAATAAGGAACCATGCACACCAAAGGCTGAAAGCTTACAAAGAAGGAGGCAATGAGATACTTTATCAAACGCCTTGCTAAAATCCGTGTAAATAACATCAATCTGTTTGTTTTTGTCCATAGACTTAATCAGCTCTTCGGTGAAGCACACTAAGTTTGTCGATGTCGATCTACCCCGCGTAAATCCGTGTTGTTGGTCTGTTAAAAATTGTTTGAAATAATTTTGAATTAGGGGAGTAATCAATGACTCCATGACTTTACCCATTTGAGGGAGGATTGAAATTGGTCGGTAGTTTCCTATTATATTTTCACCGCCAGATTTATAAATTGGCACAACTTTAGCCACCTTCCAGACTTCGGGGAAAACTCCAGACTTGAGAGAAAAATTAAATATGTAATGTAGTGGAGTGACTAAATTTGATGCACAATTAACCAAAAAAATGGCTGGAATCTCGTCATATCCCGCTCCCTTCAACTTATCCAGCTTGGTCAAACTTTGGTAAATCAAATGGGAAATAACCGTGATAAAAATAAAAAGCGGCTGGCTTGGCTTTAAGAAACAGGCATAAATATGATAAACCTAATGAAATAAGTGTCTAATGACCTTTCTACTTACAGTATTAGTGATTACAAATATTTCGGTACATAGCATACGACGCGCGGGGAAGTGGGGGCGAAATTAGAATTTGAGCTGACTTACTCTAACCTCTTAAGCAAAATGTTTTAAGCATAATCATGATAAGCGTTGTGCATTCCTGCTGCCTGGCGGCGCTACTTGTATGTTGAGCGAAAAAACGCTTAGCTACTCCGGAACTAAACCGTGAGGCGACCGCGAAACTATTTTTATTTTTTATAAGTATAAATTAAAGGTTTTATGAATATTTTATGTTCGAAATAATAGAAATAAGTCATATCTATTGTCAGAAATAAGTAAAAATGTTGTAAGGTATGTTTTACCACACTTATTAATAAAAATTGTAAATTTCTCTTAGAAAAGGTTGTTCTGTGCTCTGATTGGTCGATGGGTCATGTGCGAATTCGTGCGAATTTTCTCAATTCTGATTGGTCACAGCTGCCTATAAAAAAGGGGCGTTTTTCGTGGTAAAACATTCCAAATCCGGCAATGTAACAATAAGGAATCAAGAAAATAAAATAAGAAGAAACTCTCAAGAAGTGTTATTTATTGCTCATCTAACTGCTACTGTATGCTCTCCAGTTAACATCCCGCCAGCAAAACCGCTCTATTATTTAACATCCACACACACGAGCATCTACATTGGTCCTTCGAGAAGCCGGATCGGGTTTAAGGAAACTAGGAAGATGCCTGCAAATACAAGATCAAAATCAGTGCAGTCGAAGACTACGAGTGAAAGTAACGCTACTACGGGTACCAGTACGACGGATTGGAGCATGAACACGCCGAGTGATTCTACAAACACGACGGCTACTAACGCGTCGACTTCAGATCGATCGATGCTTACAAGAGCATCACCCAGCAGCGTACACCGACAACCCGTACTTCTTAATAAGAACATTGCCGGAAAAGAATCAACATCGGGGGACGTAACCCATACCACCCCCCCGACCCGCACCATCGAAGCGTCAGTTCCTCACCAAGAAGAGAGTCATCGAACGCCGCAGATTCAAGAAAGAAGTGTCGCAATGAAGACTCTGCAGCAGCCTCACCCTAAGAAGACGACCCGCGATCCAGACATGCATTCCGTTCGCTCGTCGCATAGGAAGAGAGCAGAAGCGCAAGCAAAAATGACAATGGCATTAAGGGAACTAGAATTGGTAGAAGCTCGGTCGAAAGTTGCTTAAGCGGAATTAGAACTTCTCACCGCGGAGTCAGAAGAAGAAGATGGTGCCGGAGAAGAACTGTTCGAACGAACTCGAGAAGTCGAACGCTGGTTCATCCAAACCGGAGATATGTCTAATAAGAACCACAAACCAATAGAGGCAGAAGAAAAGAAAAGTGACATCAAGGAACTAGCTTCAGTCATACTAAAGCTATCGGAAAAATCACGTGACACCGTTTCACCGAAGCACCTCGAACTCCCTCACTTCAACGGGGCCTGTGAAGAATGGTTAGCCTTCAAAAGATCATACGAGGATACGGCCGCTTCTTTCAGTAACAATCAGAACCTATCGCGCCTTAGAATAGCAATCTAAGTAAAGGTTGAGAAGCCGTTCAAAGCCTACTGTTCACCGCCGAAGACCCACACGAAGTGATCAAGGGACTGGAAGCAAGATTCGGAAGACCTGGAGCACTAGCATTAGCAGAACTAGAAAAAATGAAGAACCTCCCAAGAGTCGGCGAGAACCCGAGCGACATATGCATATTTGCGAGCAAAGTAAAGAACGCAGTTGAGACAATCAAAACCCTGAAGAAACCGCAGTATCTCAGTTCACCTGAAACGTTGAGAGTTATAGTAGACAAGATGCCGACGTCAATGAAGTTCCGTTGGTTCGCCTACCACAGAATCAGAAGAGATGAGGAAATTCAGGAGCTATTACTTGTCGAAGCATTCCTAGAAACAGAAGCCGACATGTGCGGAGACTTTGCTCCGCCTGAAGCGTCCTCAGAACAAAGAAGAGGAATAAGAAAACCCGTTCACTTGGTACAAGAAACATCAAAGGAAAAATATAAGAAGTCATGTCCGTTCTGTGAGGGAGAACACTTCGCACTAGAATGTAAAAAGTTCAAAGAAGCCAACCTGAATGGAAAATGGGATATGACCAAGATCGCAAAGATATGCTTCAAGTGCCTTCGATTCAGGCACTCAAGGATCAACTGTAAAGCACCAGTCTGCAAGCTGTGTAAAAGATGGCATCATACCATCTTACATTCTGAAAAACCACCGGCACCGATAGAGAAAGAAGCACAAGACATCAGTAGCACCTCGGAAGAAAAGGTCGCCTCAATTCATAACGCCAAAGGAGAAGAAAAGGCCTACCTAAAGATGATCCCCGTGAACCTCTATGGGCCAAAAGGACAAGTTCGCGTATTAGCATTATTAGACGAAGGGTCAACGGTCACGCTCTTAGACGCATCAATTGCTGAAAAAATCGGAGTCGAAGGAAAGAAAGAAAAACTCACGATCGAAACCGTCGGCGGGAAAGTGTTAAGAACAAAATAGTTCACAGAAGATCGAGTTCAAAATAAAAGGGGCTCATAGAAAAGAAAAGAGGACTATCGTAGCGAGAACCATCGACGACCTGAAGCTGTCTGAACAATGCATAACAAAGACACCGTGAGAAACTGCGAGCACCTGAAGGCAATTGAAAATCAACTCCTCTACGTCACCGAGAGACCCAAGCTACTGATAGGCCAGGACAATTGGGGACTGATAGTGACAAGAAAACTGAAGAAGGGCAAACCATCAGATCCTATAGCCTCCCTCACGAACTTAGGGTGGGTGTTACACGGATGTGAAACAGGAGCAACTGCCACAGTACACTTCACTCATTATGGCAGAGCGACCACCGGTGAAGAAGACATAGAAGAAATCGTCCGAGAACACTTTCAACTAGAGTCTCTCGGGATCCAGAATCGATCACCATCCAACGACAGCGACAAAAGAGCATTAGAAACCCTCGAGAAAACTACAAAGAAACTACCAAGCGGTCAATATGAAACGGGACTCCTGTGGAAAAAAGAAGACGAAACCCTACCCAACAATTACAATCAGGCAGTCCGACGCCTGCTTAGCATCGAAAAGAAACTAGATCAAGACCAAGAAGCAAGAAAACACTACGAGGAACAGATCCTAAGTTTGATCGAAAAAGGATACGCAGAAATAGCTCCAGAAACCTCCAACAAAGGAAGAACGTTCTACTTACCCCACTTCGCTGTTGTGCACCCAGTAAAGAAGAAGCTGAGAATAGTGTTCGACGCAGCTGCCAAGTATGAAGGAAAGAGCCTCAACGACGCCTTGCTCTCGGGCCCAGACCTGTTACAATCGCTATTTGGAGTACTGTTGCGCTTCAGGAAGAGACCGGTAGCCGTCATGGCCGACATACAAGACATGTTCCTCCGAGTCAAAGTCTCTAACTTTGGATGGACGATGACGAAGGATGACCGAGACAGTCTCAGGTTCCTGTGGCGCGGAAGCCGAAGAACCGGCAAGCCTGAAGAGTATAGAATGTCTTCAATCATCTTCGGAGCAGCGTCATCACCAGCAACAGCGATATACGTAATGAATAAGAACGCAGAAGAATTTAAGAACGCTCATCCCGAAGCATTGAAAGCAATTAAGAGAAACCATTACATGGACGACTATTTGCAGAGCTTTGCGTCTACAACCGAAGCAAAAAATATATCCAAAGAAGTGAAAGACATCCACGCGAGAGCAAACTTTCTTCTGAAGGGTTGGGCCAGTAACAATTCAGAGGTAATATCAGAAGTAGAAGACACCAATAAAGAAAACTCCTTACAACTGACCAAAGAAGAGAAGACTCTGGGACTAAGATGGCTGGTAAAAGAAGATGCATTAGCCTTCAACGTCGGGTTACGCAACACCTGCAAGATGGCAGGAGAACTTCAACGAAGAGAGAAGTCACAAGCGCAGTGATGTCCACCTTCGATCCAATGGGTTTTGCAACGCCGGTACTAATACAAGGAAAGAAACTAATCCAAGACATCTGGCGAAAGAAAATAGATTGGGATGAACCAATTAACGAACAACAAAAGGAAGCCTGGATGAAATACTTAGAGGAAGTATCAACATTAACAAGGCTGAAGATCCCAAGATGCGTCTCGCCCAAAGGCAGAAAAGGACAGTTACATACATTCACCGACGCGAGCGAAGAGGTCTTTGCAGCAGTAATCTACTGGAGAACAGTCGAGCCCGGAGGAAAAGTCCACGTCTCCATGATCGCTGGCAAAGCAAGAGTCACGCCGACAAAACCGGTATCGATTCCGAGGCTAGAGCTACAAGCAGCTTTACTCGGGCAGGCTAGCCGCTACAATTAAAGAAGAGTCAGAGCTCGAAATATCGAAAAAGATTTACTGGACCGACTCCAGCACAGTACTGCAGTGGATAAAGTCAGAACCGAGAAAATTCAAAACTTTCGTGGCCAACCGACTCGCCGAGATCGCGGAGAAGTCCAAACCAGAAGACTGGAGATGGGTACCAACTAAGGAGAACCCAGCGGACGACGCCACAAGGGGAACTCCAATCGAATTCGACCATAACGCCAGATGGTTCAAAGGCCCGTCGATCCTCCGTCAACCAGAAGAAGAATGGCCATTTCACGACTTCAAACCAGAAAATACTATGCCAGAAGAGAAGAACAAACAAAAGGTGTTGGCAACGATGGCAGCAGAAGACACCCTCTTAAACCCAGAAAGGTTCTCGAGCTGGGAGCGATTACTGCGCACTACAGCCAGAGTAGTTGCCTTTACACACTACCTATTAAAGAAGAGCCGTAAAGCGACCACCACTGCCACGCGCCAGAAAGATGAGCCTTGGAAACCACAACAAAAAACCAAGAAAAAAGAAGCACAAACCTCAGACCCCGGTATACTATATATATATATATATATATATATATATACGATACGAAAACCTATCCCGAACCAGACGGAAGAACCAGAGTGCTGGACGTGCGGACATCAGGTGGAATACTTCGCCGTCCAACTCGACGTGTCATCGTGCTGGTGCCAGCGGAGTCGTCGCCTCCAGAGGATGCAGTGCTACGCACCGTGGGGGAGAATGTTAGCGACAACAAGTGAATCTAAAAACATTTAATCTTAATTGTTTCTTATTTGTGATATAAAACTAAGTGTTAGAGGTAAAAAGTGAAATTAAACATTTAATCTTAATTGTTCCTTATCTGTGATTTGAACTAAGTATGAAAACTAATAGCATTAATACCAAGAAAGTGAAATAATAACTTATATTAGCTTCAAATTCTAGTTTTAAAAACTATATAAAGAAAATATAAATCTAACAGCTTATTTAGGTTTAATCAGAGTGTTTAAAATAAGATACGAGACTAGTTACTGATTAGAACCTTCTCTTATTACGATTTTAAAGAGTTGCATTAGAGACATTAACATTTAAGAGTAAATTTAATGATTTGTCTAATTCTCTCTCTCTTATTGTAATTTAACACAATAATATATCAAACAATTTCTAATATAATCTAATTACTTATTATAGAAATAGATTTTAATTTAATAAAAAATTAAATATGTTCTGCGAAAAGTTTTTAGCAAAATGTTTTAAGCATAATCATGATAAGCGTTGTGCATTCCTGCCGCCTGGCGGCGCTACTAGTATGTTGAGCGAAAAAACGCTTAGCTACTCCGGAACTAAACCGTGAGGCGACCGCGAAACTATTTTTATTTTTTATAAGTATAAATTAAAGGTTTTATGAATGTTTTATGTTCGAAATAATAGAAATAAGTCATATCTATTGTCAGAAATAAGTAAAAATGTTGTAAGGTATGTTTTACCACACTTATTAATAAAAATTGTAAATTTCTCTTAGAAAAGGTTATTCTGTGCTCTGATTGGTCGATGGGTCATGTGCAAATTCGTGCGAATTTTCTCAATTCTGATTGGTCACAGCTGCCTATAAAAAGGGGCGTTTTTCGTGGTAAAACATTCCAAATGCGGCAATGTCACAATAAGGAATCAAGAAAATAAAATAGGAAGAAACTCTCAAGAAGTGTTATTTATTGCTCATCTAACTGCTACTGTATGCTCTCCAGTTAACATCCCGCCAGCAAACCCGCTCTATTATTTATCATCCTCACACACGAGCATCTACAGAGGTAAAAGGTGCAGGCCTATTTTAGAGAGTAGACTTTGACAGGCTGTAATGAAGGAAAAAATAAATTCGAGTTTGGGTGTTATTACAGCGAAACAAAAATTATTTTTAAATTAGCACTGAATCTATACTACTACTAAACTATAAAATCCATTGCTGAACATAAGTCTACCCCATCGGTGGCCTCATAGGGGGATTAGCCATAGTTACTATGCTTGACAGGTGGGTCACCACCTGTCAAAGGTGGGTTGGCAGCCAAAGTTTTTTTTATATTTTCAGTTGTTATCAGGAATGTACGTGGTAGAGCCATGCTGCAGTTATATTAGTAGTATAGTTGTAGCATAAATGGGTCGACTCGATCGGGGAAGGACCACGCTCTCAGAATACCAGCATAAAATAATAGCTTAATGCTGCTGTGTTTCGTATGATGAGTGTAGACAACCGGAGACTCTTTTTAGCGGAAACGAGGCATTCCATCTTATTCCCTATGGGTACAACGCATCTGCATTTTGATTCTTAATCAAGGATAGATGTAGATGTCTATGGGTCACAGCAACCACTTACCATCAAGTGGACTGTGTGCGCGTTTGTCACCCTATCCTATGAAAAAATGCTGCTGCACATCTCCCATTTAAGTTTCTCTCTGCCACCCCTTACGATACCCACGGAACAGTATGGCGGTGTACCGGTACCGGTATAACGGTATAATGTAATTACTAACCAACCTGCTAAAAATGGTGATTGTGGCTTATCCCTCGTGCTGTAGAAGTAGTCTATAAAAGTAATTTTCAGCAATGGATTAATTACGGGCTGATGATAAAAGCTGCATCCTTTGGTTAGTTAGATACTTTGTGTGTTAAAAAGTACATATATGGTAATTTTTGATCCAAATAATGCAAAAACAGCAGTTGTACGTCGTCACAAAGCGCAATTTGCTTACTTGCAGAAAATTTCGCATTGTAACTCTAAAATCTAAATCGATTAAATTCCATTAGCAAAGGTCGAAATGGGGTTTCTCAATTATGCTGACCAAATCACCAGTTTATTAATGATTGGCGCTGTTTGAGACCATTGTTTAAGTCATTCATTTTTTATAAAAATAAATTTTCTATATAGTTATACACTGTATGAATCTTTGAGCATGGATTAAAGTTTATAAAACCTAAATGGCTTACCTCGCGTGCGTGCAGTTTGGATTATTTGTAACAAACGAGCACACAGTCCACCAGACGGTAAGTGGCTGCTGTGGTCCATAGACCACATCTATCCTCGATTACGAATCAAAAAAGAGATGTGTTGTCACCTGTGAGGATTAAGATGGAATGCCTCGTTTCCAGTAAAAGGGTATCCGCTTTTTCACACTCACCATACGAAACACCATAGTTTTAAGGTGCTATTTAACGCTGGTATTCGTCCCTCGTGACCATGGGTGTTAAAAAAAGCCGTAGTTTTAATCAAATATACTTTATATTTTGAAATTTTCTTTTGAGAGAGAACCTTATTATATTGATTTTCAAGAACAGATAGTGGTATCAAGTCAAAATTATGGTTAAGTTTTAAGGTTTACTGTTTCTTGAAGGTGTTAAAAATTCAAAATTTTAGGACAATGCTATCAAAAGACACTTTAAGTCACACATTTCAATACTCGTAAAACTGACTCATGAAAACTCAAGGGAAAGTACCCTTTGACCTGGAATCATGATCAAACTGATAAAATAAACTGTCCTAAATCATAGGTAGAGTAAAAGCCGATTTCCGAAAAGGATATATATATATATATATATATATATATATATATATATATATATATATATATATATATATATATATATATATATATTACTCGAAATTATTTAAGTAAAAAGATAAATTATATTCACACAAAAACTTTCATTACAATTTTAGAATAAAACCCTATACTAAAACACTGATAAAACACTTCTACTACTAGAAAAATCCAAAACTCAACACAATAACATTCAAACAAAAGACTTACGAATTGAACGTAGATTATAAATAAATATCCATAGCCTATTTGACTTTTTATTCCACTAGAGGATAGAAAATTTCATATTGATTCTATGATGCCAAACTTTTTCATAGAAAAGTAGTCTCTAAACATAGGCATTGACGGGTAAAAGTGCTGTGGGTGGGTGCGGTCACATTTGACCTCTTGAATTTCGACGGAAAATCGAAGCGGTCAAATTTGTACGCTTGCCGTTTGAAAGGTTAAGACCAATGAAGGTGTGTGATTTACTCGCACATCACTCACCTTTAATTTGCCAACGGCATAGTCCTTATGGCAGAATTGCTAGAGGACCTAAGCACTATGTTCAAAGTCCTTAATAGTGTCTCACAACGGATAGCTCTTAAAATGAACATAGACAAAAGTTGTTAGGGGCACTACGCTCGAAGTTGTTAACTAAAATGATTAATTTCTATTTTATCACATAAAGAAATATTTTACCTATAACACACACATATTTTCAGTTGAAATATCGATCGTGATGTAGACCGATGTGTGGGAGATGTTTTGACAAGGTAAACTCACGCTGCAGCTACTCGTATATTGGTTGTAGCGCATATGGCCCGGTTTGAACGGAGAAGAACCACACTATAACAGAACATCAATGTAGAAAAGGAGATTAATGCTGCTGCGCTTAAAATATTTTGGTGAATGTAAGTAGGTACCTACCTAAGTTATTCCACTGCGGTCACGTGATACCTTTAATACAGAAATGAATATTATCTTTGTTAATTTACGGCATCCGTAATCCTTCAAAATCTTAACCTTTTTATTCCACTTATCATTCGTGCGTCCAGAAGCGATTGCATAACTTCTGAACGAATTGATCGAATAAAGTAATATTCACGCAATATACATATTTATTTTCGTAAAGACGGTGGTTCGCAGTTATGCGATGAATCCTATAGGTGGTCTTTAGTCAATTTAATAAGAAGTTCTATATTTATGACGTATATTCATAATGTAAAGGGTTTTTTAATAGGAACCCTCCAGGGTGATCTGAAAAGTTTCCGACCTCAACGTGCTGCCAGCACTGATCAGTAAAAGTTAGTGAATGTAGTTGTGCATTTTTTGATAGTTACGCACCAAATTTCAGGCATTTTGGATGCGTAGTTGTTATTTCACAGCTGTTTGAGTTAGTCGATATGAGTGTTTTTGAAAATAGAAAAAAAAGAGTATTGAGCTGTAATTAACTAATTTAACAGTGGTAGAGCCACTCGGCAGCTTTGCTGTCGCACGTATGGGCCGGCTCAAACCGGGGTGGTACCACGACCTCACAGAATACCGGCGTGAAGTGGAAGCTCTGCTTCCGCGTTTCGTCTGGTCAGTGCAGGTGGCCGGAGGCCCAAATCCCCCCCCCCCCCCCCCATCAACATGGTAGCGGAATTCAATGATAGACTACCCCAGGAGGGTACCAGCACCCCTGGAGAATCCCTCGCTCAGCATCCACGACCATGTTTCTCCACTTCTGAGCGTGGGTGCTCAGGCTGCCCCGCGTATTCTGGGGGGGGGGCAAAATTCCGCTCAAGACTAAAACTGCTCAGGGCAAACGGAGCAACAAGACCAAGGCGACCCCTGCCACGCTGTCCGTGAATTTCTGCAATATCAGGGGACTTCACTCTAACTTAAACGCCGTCCACTACCATCTCGAGACGGCGAGGCCGGCTCTGCTCTTTCTGACCGAGACGCAGGTGTCCTCTCCGGCTGATGTCTCGTATCTCTCCTACCCGGGGTACAAACTGGAACAATCCTTTGTGCCTCGGGCTGGAGTTTGCGTTTACGTCAGAGAGGACATCTGTTCTCGACGCCTCGGCAGACTTGAAGGTTCGGACCTGTCCATCCTTTGGCTACGCGTAGACAGCGACGACCATCCGCGCGTCTACGGGTGCCTCTATAGGTCCCATAGCGGTGATGCCGAAACAGACCGACTCTTCGACCACGTCCAAATGGCTGCAGATTCGTTGCTACAGCAGATCCCCTCCGCAGAGATCGTGATCCTCGGCGACTTTAACGCCCATCACGCCGAATGGCTCGGTTCACGTTTAATCGATCATGCGGGGAGATCTGTTCATGATTTTGCCTTGGCATATAGTCTGACACAACTGGTTACTTCGCCTACGCGGATTCCAGATGTTGAGGTTCATGCACCTTCCCTGTTGGACCTTCTGCTGACCTCTCACCCGGACGGATATCAGATTTCCGTCGACGCCCCTTTAGGCTCCTCGGACCATTGTCTTGTCCGGAGTGTGGTGCCACTCACGCTGAAATCGCGGTTGCATTCTGCAGGCTGCCGCCGTGTTTGGCACTATAGGTCAGCCGATTGGGATGGGATGCGGTCTTTCTTTGCATCCTACCCTTGGGGGCGGGTTTGCTTCTCGCCGGATGATCCCAACGTTGTTGCGGATTCTGTCGCTGATGTGGTACTTCAGGGTATGGAACTTTTTATTCCTTCCTCTGTGTTGCCCATTGGAGGCAAATCTCAGCCATGGTTTGGTCGCTCCTGTAAAATAGCATCATGCTATAAGCAGGAGTGCTACCAAGCCTGGGCTGACGCATCAGCGTCCAGGGATGTGAACACCAGCGCTCTAAAAAGAAGTATAATTCCGCCTCTAGGTCCTTCAAAAGAGTCATTGCCAAGTCAAAGTCAGAGCACATAGGCAGAATTGGCGAGAAACTAGTTCGTCTTCCTTCTGGAACCCGTGCACTCTGGTCTCTCGCCAAGGCTGTCCAGGGGAATTTCTGTCAGCCATCTCTTCCATCTCTGCACAGGGAGGACGACTCACTGGCCCACACCGCAAAGGAGAAAGCCGATCTTCTAGGCTCTTTCTTTGCGTCTAACTCGACTCTCGATAACGGGGGGAGTATGCCGCCGACCATCCCGCGGTGTGAGTGCTCCATGCCGGAAGTGCAGTTCACTCAGCGCTCGGTTCGCAAAGCACTCCTCTCCCTGGACATCCACAAGTCGAGTTGGCCCGACGGAATCCCCCCAATTATGCTGAGGACGTGTGCTCCAGAGTTGGCACCGGTTTTAACGCGTCTTTTCCGGTACTCCTACTCCCTAGGCGTAGTCCCAAAATCATGGAAGACGGCTTTCGTCCACCCGATCCCTAAAAAAGGCGACCGCTCAGACCCGTCCAACTACCGGCCTATCGCCATCACCTCCTTGTTCTCGAAAACAATGGAGTCCATTGTAAACTGCCAGCTCATGAGGTACCTTGAGGATCACCAGCTGATTAGTGACCGCCAATACGGTTTTCGCCGTGGTCGGTCAGCTGGTGATCTTCTGGTCTACCTAACTCACAGATGGGCGGAGGCAGTAGAGTCGAAGGGGGAGGCATTGGCCGTTAGTTTGGACATTGCGAAGGCCTTCGATCGGGTTTGGCACAAAGCGCTTCTTTCGAAGCTCCCTTCCTATGAGCTTCCCGAGAAATTGTGCGATTGGATCATAGATAAATAAATATGTAGCAAGCTACAGATACGACAGTAACTTTTAGTCAAGTTTCCCAACTACGCCTTTTGGCGCTGCAGTCGCCCATTTTGACAGATGAGTAATGACTATACAATTTAGTATAGCTATGTATAGCTTAGGGATTGCAAGCACACATCCTTCAAATTATCGATATCGATGTTTAGTGGTGTTCTTATCTTCGCGATATCGACATAAGTGCTTTATACAGGAATAATATTACTTAATGAAACAATTATAATACATCTACCTTATTTATTTTTTATTCAACCACACCAACATCATACACATGTAATTTTAGGATTAAATTAAAGGCACATTAAGGTATATAAACAAATTAGAAAATTGTACATAACATTTTACATAAATAAGTACAATTTGGCGAGAAACAGAGCAATATTTATAATTCATTAAATAAAGCAAATTAAACCACAGGAATCATATTTAAGTGCTTAATGTTTTACTTTTCAAGTTATTTTTTATTAGAAGCAATGCTATTTATTTTTCATCAGGGTTAAAAACCTGGCCATTCTTTTACAAAAATTAAAAAAACATCTTCTCTTCTTTAATTTCATTTTCTACACCACGTAACCTGAAAAGAAATAAATAAAAATAAAGTCCAATATTCATATTTTATGACTTAATGATAATCATAAACTCTATATTATTTACATTAAGGTAACAAAGGGTGGCTTCACGGCAGTTGGCATTTTTTATCAGTCAACCCATGGTGTGGTGAAAATAAAGTACTAGATGCAGTAAATAAGAAATAAAAAACATATAAATATTAACATGGTACACATCTATTATCAGGAGCTTTCTCAATGTCTTCAGGCACGGAGTTCCAAATAAGTGTAACCTCAATACTAAAGGAGTTGTTGATAAAACCATTGAAGTGTAGTGGAACTGTAATCTTTAGATTAGATGAAGAACAAAGAACTCTTATTGTGATTTGAGGATAGATATGCTGAATATAGATATAATAGATAGTTGAAACTTACCTAATTATGTCTAAGAATAAACCAAATTTATCATACCTTTTTGCCAATGTGTACATTTTGTATCTTCTGTCAACATTTGTCTCACTACATCAGCATTAGATTTCTATTCCTGAAAACCAACAATATTTGTGAATTTTATTCTTATACATAAACCCAAAATTAAGGAATAAATATATAATGTATACTTCTGTATTGTATGTATTAACGCTGTATGGCTACTGTTAATGACAGTTTAGTATAATCGTAATTGGAAAGTGATCTATATTATCATATAACTAAGTTATTTGGCAATTGTATGTGGTAGAGCCAAGCTGCAGGTATATTACTGGTATAGTTGTAGCATGAATGGGTTGGCTCGACCGGGGTGTGGTCCCTACACTCTCGGAGAATACCAGCATAAAATAGCAGCTTAACGCCGCTGTGTTTCGTATGGTGAGTGTAGAGAACAGGAGACCCCTTTTTACTGGAAACGAGGCATTCCATCTTAGTCCTCACGGGTGACAACGCATCTGCATTTTGATTCATAATCGAAGATAGATGTAGATGTCCATAGGCCACAGCAACCACTTACCATCAGGTAGACTGTGTGCTCGTTTGTCACCCTTATCATATAAAAAATCCCTAATATTCACTTCACTTAGTTGTTGTTTTAACTTTCATTAATTGTTTCACCATTTCATTTCATTATTAACCATAGCTTTTTTGGTGATTTTTTACTGATCCTGCATTTATATAATATTTAAGTAATTATGGTGAAAAATACTACTCTACAATTACTCAGTTCTTACATTGAAAAATCTTGTTAATACTTGGGCCCAACAATGTATAGAGACGTCTCCTTCTCCTTTAAGTACCATGGTTGAAAGTAATAAAATGACTCACCTGTTGCAGTCAGAGGCACACCATAAGCTATTTCATTGTCAGTAAGCAAGGACGCGTAAGAGTATCGAAGTCTTCTGCCTTCATTGCCGAACTGAAATATATAAAAATGCTTTTCACAGACACGTTTGTTAAGTAACTGTTCTTTGGAAAGTACAATGAGCTGAGGATTTGTCGGCACTATGAAAGACATCCACAAGTTTCTTAAATTATTGTTCCTAGGGAATCTGAAAAGCCGGTGAGTTTCACGTGTTGTATTGCAACCACCAACACAACACTTTTCGTATACCATTATGATGGTATATGCAATATTTACACAAGCAGCACAAAAACAGAACATTGTAATAATTGTGGAAAATTTTGATAAATAATGGCGGCAATCCATATCACCGACAGTTTTGATTTTTGACAATATGATTTAATGATTTGATCATTTGACATTAACACAATATGGCGCCTCAAAATGGCGTCCTTAAGCAGAGTACAAATTGCGACGGTGGCGCCAAATAGCGTAGAATGGAACTAAGCTGTCACGGGCCTGGATTGGATCACCAGTTTTCTTGCAGATCGGAGCATCAAGGTCGTTGTAGACGGTACAAGCTCCGATTGCAAGCCTATTAGTGCTGGTGTTCCACAGGGCTGCGTGCTATCGCCAACGCTGTTTCTTCTGCATATCAATGATATGTTGCAGACCCGTAACATTCATTGCTATGCAGATGACAGCACTGGTGATGCTCTTTACACCGGCCGAGCCAATATTTCTCGGGAAAACGTCTCTGCGTGCCGGGACAAACTTGTGTCTGAAGTCGAATCTCTACTGAACAGAGTCTCGGATTGGGGGCGACTAAATCTAGTCCAGTTTAACCCCCAGAAAACACAAGTTTGCGCGTTAACCGCTAAAAAGAACCCCTTTGTCATATCCCCTCAGTTTCAAGGCACTACCCTTGTTGCCTCAGCCAGTATCGGAATCCTCGGCGTCGACATATCGAGTGACGTGCAGTTTCGTGGTCACTTGGAAGGGAAGGCCAAATTGGCCTCTAAAAAGCTTGGCGTGCTTAGCAGAGCGGGACAGTATTTCATGCCGGCACACCGCCTGCAACTTTACAAGGCGCAGGTTCGGCCGCACATGGAATACTGTTCCCATCTCTGGGCTGGGGCTCCCCAGTACCAGCTCCTTCCACTTGACCGCATCCAGCGCAGAGCGGCTCGAATCGTCGACGACCGAGTGCTTTCCGATCGGCTCGATTCACTGGCACTGCGAAGAGATGTTGCATCCCTTTGTATTTTCTTTTGCATATACCATGGAGAGTGCTCTGAGGAATTGTTCGGATTAATCCCAGCCGCCAAATTTCGTGAACGTACTACGCGGCAAACGTCCCGATACCATCCACACCATCTGGATGCTTGGCGGTCCACCACTGTACGTTTCAAAAGGAGTTTTCTTCCGCGTACGACCTCTCTGTGGGATAATTTACCACCGGCGATTTTTCCGGACCGATACGACCTGAGGACCTTCAAGAAAAGAGCTTACTCCTTTCTAAAGGGCCGCAACGCATCTGCAATTCCCCTGGTGTTGCAGTTGATCATGGGCGGCGGTAGTCACTTAACATCTGGTGAGCCACATGCTCGTTTGCCCCCTCTTCTATAAAAAAAAATTTAATTTTTGTTTCTGTACGGCAATATGCCAACGCACAACGTAGGGTCCTAACCACTAGACGATCACGGCCGACCTGTGTTATAAGGACGTTTTTAAAAGACACCTGAATGCTTGCGGTATAAACCCTGAGTGTTGGGAGGAACTTGCTGCAAAAAGGTCATCTTGGCGATCTACCATCTTTGAAATAATTAAATCGTTTGAGGAAAGCTGCCTCAAAACTCTATACCTAAAATGCCAATTGCGCAAAAATAGAGACCTAAGCCCTCCTTCGCGTATACTTACAACTCGTCTGGCGAACTCTACTGTCATACATGCGAAAGGGTATTTAAGACCAAGTTCGGTCTAGCAAGCTATAACAGAGAGCATTCACGAACACTAGAGAGTACAAGATAGGTACAATTCATAGTTCTTAGGGTCACCGTCATCGAAATCGACGGGCAGGACTATATGCCAACGCAAATCAAAAATGAGTTGGATTCTGTGTATGGGAACTCTGCACCATCACTTACCACACTGAAATTTTGGGCAGTTGAATTTAGACGTAGCCGTAAGAGCTTGGGAGAAGATGAAGGATCAGGACGTCCAAAAACTGCAAATACTAACGATAACCGTGCTAGACGATTGCCCAATTAAATTGAGAGAAATAGCATAGGCTATGAAAATATCCGAAAAACGTGTTTGTCAGATATTAAATCAAGATTTAGGCATGAGAAAACTGTCAGCGTGTTGGGTGCCGCGTTTACTCACGTTAGACCAAAAACGTGTTCAAATGAACATTTCCAACGCTCTGCTGGCGCAATATAAATCCGAAGCTTAGCACCGATTAATTACTGTAGATGAAACTTGAATACACCATCATAGTGTTAGTTGGTTTATGACGGGCTGTTTTTCCGCAACTCCACTTCTAAGCGAGTATTTGCGCGTGGGCAAGAATAATGTAATTATTCGATCCATGTATCTCCCCGAAGAACTTCGACAGTCAGTTTGATGTTGCAAGCAACTTTGCGGAGTGGTCCCTAAGTGCCGAGATGCTTACCCCCGTATGCAGCGACCTCCAGACATCTCAGCAACATGTAGGCCGCCGTTTCTTCCACCCCCATATCGACTCGCTCGCTGTTCGCTCAGTGTTCCTATTTAGAATTATTTACCTTCCTAGCATCTATTGCTATGTCTGCTTGGATGATGTACATATGTGGATATTGAGCTCTTCAGTCAATTCCAGATTTCAATTTCCAGAACTCGGAAAGTTCCAGATCATAAACTTTCATTTGATTTAAAACCATACGTGAAAACTCTAAGTTTTTTCGGTTTCATTCCTTCCAGCTGGCTGATTTTATTTAATTATATCTTATACTTCCTACCAAATACAAGATTGTAAGATAGGAATTTTTAAGTAAATTCTATCAATTATACCTGTATGAGGGACTTTACTCTTACTCCCAATATTTATAAGAATATTAAAGTATTTAGCGGGGATATCGACCTAGTTTAGTTTACGACGGGCTGTTTCCCGCAACTCCACGTCTAAGCGCGAAGCGGATATCGACCTATAGTACGAAGCAAATTCATCTATGGTCTGAGCATGAGACCTCTTTTGTCACATGCCATCTCGTAATTAATTTAGCTGCTCTTTCTGTTGCAAGTGTAAGATCGATTATCGTGCGACAACGTTTATTTATGGAATTTAGTTCGGAACCTGTGTTTAAAATAGTTAAGGTTAGTGCTAAATAGATATTCAGCTAACACCCTACCTAGTTCGTTGAGTTTTTCCATTCTCTAGAGAGAATGATACGCGTTGGAGTCCGTCCAGAACACAACCTCTAGTTCGGTCCTCTCGCAGAAATTCACCAGTCTGACGAGGTCATAAGGGGGAGGAGTGTCTTCCTACGGCATGTAGACTGAGGCGATGACTAATTTTCCCTCCTGTGTATTTTGTTTTGCTACGGCATACATGTCTCTGGAACAAAAAAAGTCTGTTAATGGCATAGATATACGTAGGCAGTCCCATAATGAATTGGCCTAATTATGAACCAATGAAGGAAATGAAACGAAACCAATTTTATTTTTCAATATAATCACCATGAATACTAACACACTTCTGACATCTGTGAATCAACATCTCTAAACCTTTATTAAAATAATCACATTTTTTATCCTCAAAATGACTGAAGACGGCCGCCTGCAACTCTTCATCGCTTGAAAATTTTCTTCCTCTTAAGTCCCGCTTTAAATTTGGAAATAAATAATAGTCGGACGGGGCCATGTCTGGACTGTAAGGTGGATGTTGAACTTCTGTGAACCCGCATTGACGAACTGCATCCTTCGAAACACCAGCGGTATGAACAGGAGCGTTGTCATGGAGCAACAGGACACCTTTAGACAGCTTGGATCTTCATTTTTCCTTTATCTTGTCTCGTAATTTATATATTAAAGAAGCATAATATTCGCCGTTCACGACTGTATTACGTTCTTTAAAATCCACCATCAAAATGTCTTGAAAATCCCAAAATATTGTGCACATCAGTTTTTTAGTCGATTGTTTCACCTTTGCCTTTCTATTTCCATTGACTCGCGCTTGCTTTGTGAATCATAATACAAGATCATAGTTTCATCACCAGTCACTAGCCGCTCGATCACAGTCTTTGGATTTTCGCCACAAAGATCCAAAAACTCCGAAGTGCAGCGCACTCTTTCCTGTCTCTGTACCGCTGAAAGAAGTTTCGGTACCTATCTTGCACTCACTTTTTTCATGTGAAGATGTTCATGGATCGCGCGATGAACGGTACTCTTAGAGAGCCCAAGCCTTGCTGCAATTTCTCTAATCTTCAAACTGCGGTCACTCAGAACCTCCTCTTCGATAAGAGCAATCGTTTCGGGAGTGAGCACTTCCACAGGTCGACCGTCGTGGCCAAAGTCTTCGACGGTTTCTCTCCCGAGGCGAAACTCTTTCACCCAATTTTTCACTGTGCTATAGGAGGGGGCAGACTCCTTATACACGCCATCCAATCGTTCTTTTATTTGGGCAGGGGACCTTCCTTCCTTCCTTCTTTAAACAGAAACTTTATGACACTTCGATACTCAGTTTCCGACATTTTGAAAAAATACGCGACTCTCGTTATTCAAATGCCTGTTAAACTAAGACTAAGCATTTCATGTCGATGCATGTTTCTTATATTAAGTGCACGATAAACGTACTATTTAATGCAAAACAACATGTAGCGACATGTCGCGTTGAACTATATAAGGCCAGTTCATTATGGGACCGCCTGGTATTTAGTAGTATAAATATATCTGTAGTTAGTAGTATAAAAGTAAAAAAAAACACGCTCTAGGCTTGTCATGTTCAGAGTTGTAGAATAACTTACCTTTTAGGTTTTTAGGCCTTTAATTTTACCAGCCCCAATCCACAGCTCCTGATTTAAGGCTTTGGCCTTCCTTTGAGCCTCCAACCACTTGCGTAATTGAGCCGATGCCGTTTCGCTATGGTGAAGGTTGGCTTATACTAGGCTAGTTCTGGACGAAGGGCACGTCATCATTGATCGCGTCTTCTACATCCCAGCCCATAAATTAGTCTACCAGCAGATCTCGGGTCTTATCGTCAGCCACCGAGTCGAAAACGGACGACAAAATGCAGTCCTCTTCGTCACTCAGTGAACTGCCGCTGAGCTCTATCTCACAACGTGATTCCACTGTACCGGTAACCATGGTCTCGGCATCCAAGACTTCTGTGTTGTTATCTGCCTCTTTCCGTTTTCACTTCAAAAACGTCTCGCTTTCATCAGGGTCGGGATATGATCCTTTTGGCACCGGAACAACGAGAAACCAGCCGCCCGTCTGCTCATCAGCTTTGAGTAGCAGCCAGTACCTGATGTTTACCCCTCGGTTTTGGTACGCCAGCATACGAACGATGTCGCATGAGTCATTCCAGGCACCTTGGGCATCAGAGGTAAGGATACCACACTTAATTCTCTGTGGTATCTCTGACTGTTCCTTTATGATCAGCGAGGTGTTGGATTTGAGGTCGAGGGTAGCAATGTTTCCCTTCAACCAATCCAAAGCCTTCTGATCGTCGCACCAAAGCTTCAGGACACCTCCGGGTAACTCATCAGGGTCCTGGCTACTCCAGGCCTCGGTGATCATCTTCCTCTGTATTGCTACGAGGATCTGATCAGCTACTTCCTTCGTTATGTGACCTGAACGCGCACGCGTTATGCTACGCCCAAATCTGCTTTTTAACAGTGGAAGCGTAGATTGTTCTTGAAGCCTTTGCTTGCTTCTCGGTGAGGTGGAATCTTCCAACATCCTTTTGGCTGCTCTTTTCTTCTTATCAGGACTCTTCCTGGCGGATATTTTAGAGCTGGTCCCTGCGGCCGCACTTCTTTTTGGGCTGGTTTATTACCCTCACCAGTTCAGCGTGGCTAACGGTTCCAGCCCCAAGCATCACAGTGGCAGTAGCTTGTCCAGTCTCCTTGGTGCTGCTCTTAGAAACACTTCCATTTAAGTTTACGTTCTTTAGACATTAGATAGAAGCATTTGGATGTAATACTTAAGCATTCAATTTCATAAATGAATGTGCATTCATAACATTTAAGAAATTCCTTATGATGTATTTCTTTGTCACATTTGTTGCATATTTTTATACCCCTTGATGATTTTTTAAAGTGTTAGTTTTGAACCTCCAACTTTTCGGTATTATCGCTCCGAACTTACTATTAGACTACGTATCCTTATAAATACTTGATGAAATTGTTGTTATCGTTCAAAACTTGACAATACTACCTTATCGACTTTAACCAGTTTCTATTACTAGTTAATAGATAACACTAGTATCCACTATAAATCCAGTAATAATTGTAGGTAGTTTAAAAGTTTAACACACAACAATCTTCATCCAATTGCTTTCAATTATAGTATTAGGCACGTTAACCACCTTAAGTTGGAGCGTTAACCATCTGAGCCGTGGTAGCTCAGATGATTAACGCTCGCTGTAAATATTACAGAACCCGGGTTCGATCCCCACCAGCACCAATGAAATTGTCAATTGCAATTTTAAGTGCTGATTTACCACGTGCTCGGCGGTGAAGGAAAACATCGTGAGGAAACCTGCATGTCTGAGGAATAAGAAAAAAAATATTTCGAAGACATGTGAAGTTCGCCAACACGCATTGGAGCAGCGCGGTGGACACTTCCTTGCCCTAATACCCTCTCAGAAGTGAGAGGAGGCCTGTGCCCAACAGTGGGACGTATATAGGCTGTAACTTTACTTTATAGTATTTGGCACGTAAATCACATATATATATATATATATATATATATATATATATATATATATATATATATATATATATATATATATATATATATATATATATATATATATAAGCGAGATTATAATATTTATTCTAATTTTAGTTCACTTGGATTAAATTACACTGTTTATATAATTATGCACTAAAAATTAATCACTTCATAAGACAATTTAAACTGAAAGGCACACTTAGTTTTTATTTCAATTTTCTCTCAAATGAACATGTACTATTTTCGCGAACACATGTTTTATAATTTAATTTTCTTGTTTTCATCAAAACTATAGACTTTTTATTAGATTTTGAATTTATCAAAGCTGTCAGTCAGTCAGTCAGAAGCAGCCAACCCGGCTCTTTCTCTACGGCCTTTTTCTCGCTGCTTCTTTTTATTTTTCTGGGCTTTTGCACCACTGCCTACTGGGATAGACCCACCCTCCATCAAAAAGGGCAAGGGTAAGGCACCCAAAAAGGTGACTTGCCGTCACCTTTTTGGGTGCCTTACCCTTGCCCTTACTCCACACTACTTGCCAGGCAGCAGAGAAAAAGAAGTCCTTTCTCTGGGGCTCCGCTGCAGTTTTGCTACTTGCGGTCCATTGCTCCTTTCTCACGTTCAGCTCCTGAGGTTTATAACTGGTTTTGGGAACATCCAGCACGGAAATTGCCCCCGTGGTGGGGCTATCTACGATGGATACTAGAGTCCGTGTGACCGTCGGCTTAATGGCGGTTCTTCCTTGTTCATTGGTGTCTATGGTAAGCACCTCTGACACCTTTTCGTCTTTTTAATGGGCCTTAAATTGCCCATATTTTGTGTTGTAAATTAGTCCCTCCGCTTCCTACCCTTCATGGAGTAGTCTTTATAACAAAAAGAATTTCAGGCATTAGGATTACAAGAGGGACGACGAAACGACCCAAAAAAGAAGTGAGGCCAAACTTCTTCATAATTGCATGTTGTCCAACGATTTCCGACGTTGTTAAGATTTTAAAATGATGCCGTGTCTTAAAACTTTACTTTTTAGCTTATATATTATATTCTTAAAGCTTAGGGTTCGTGACAAGAAAAACTTTAGTTCACTTTATTTCGCTCCAAAGTCTTCGCTTGTGTCGTCATTTCAATGCTGCCCCAGTCACGGCCCTATATAGATCTTTTCCAACGAAACATCTAGAATGTTCCAGCAAATACCGGTTCCGACCGAATAAGTGGAGAAAGCTTTTGTTCTGCCACTTGATCCTAGATGGCGCTTGAGGTGGAAAATACAGCATGGCATTTTCTATAAAGCTCTCCTCGCTCTGCTATCTGACACTAGATGGCCCTAGGGGTATTAATTATGGCTTGCAACAATATTACAAATTTTCATAAAGCTGCCTTGGATATATTAAAACCTTCCGATACTATTTTGAAAATGAAAGAAAGTTTAGTAAATGAATCATTAGAAGAGGAATTAATCTCTTCCCAGGAATGGGAATTAGCTACGAAAAGCCGTCTAAAGCGAAAAGAATGGCTAAAGACAGTGTGTCGGATGCAGGATTGATCGCTAAAGAAAAAATGAAACGAGTAATGAAGGGATCGCTGTTATTGTTAGAGATATATTAATGAATGGATGAAATTTGTCACGAAAGGCTATACGACCTAGTTTTGCTCAGCGTAGAACGAGAAGAAACTGAAAAACTGATTACAAATCATCATCAATACGTTGCGTCGCAGAAGGCAAGGTAGGTGGAATTGTACTAGGTTGGTTAATAAGTTTTTGGATGGTGTAAGAATATGTTAATTGGATTTATTTTTCAACGTAATTGCCCTTTGAGTTAATTAGGAGTAAAAAGGTGATGTCTATAAGCCACAGCTCCAACTTACCATCTTACTTACCACACTTACCATCAGGTGGACTGTGTCTGCGTTTGTCACCCTTATCCCATAAAAAAACTTCTGGACCAAATTTTAATACCTAAGTCCTACTTATTGATACCTTATTAAATAGAGAGAGAAATTACAAAAAATGGGTAATCCTAACGTCAGAGTGTTTGGTACACCAGTATATTCTAAGTCTATGGTCTGGACTATATGTATTTCATCCATCTGTATTTGTCTATAAAATAAAGGCGCTTGACAATACTCAAATATATAATTATATTTGTTCTATCGGGTTCTACGTAACACAACCGCAGTCGCATCTCTCAATACTGTACAATATGGTTTTTCTGTGAAGCGTGTTCATACTGACATCATGTCTCAACATTGTTATTTTGGCATCTGTATCGATATTATAGTATACGGAAATCGAAATTTCATAAACTATTTTAATGTATAGAAATAGTCTTCTTAGTATTATAGATAGAAAGAATTTATAATATTTTGCAGCTCCCTGGCGCAGTGGCTTAGCGAAGAGTTGCGTAGCTAGAGGGCCGCGGATTCGAATCTTGCAAGAAGCAATTATTTGTATGTCTGCAAATAATTATTACGAGTCTGTGTAAATGTAAACTGTCTCCACGATAAAGAAGAAAATGCTAGTGTCGGGCAAGAAATTTTCTAGAATTTTTTAGGAATTTTATTTATATACTTGAATAATTAACAATAAAATTCAGTCTTAAACTTTGATAGTGTCACATCTCAATTTTTCCTGTTTTAGGGTTTTGAAAAATATAATACCTATGATATAGTACGTATTTGCTGATAGCTCCAACAGTCTCCTGGCGACGATATGGAGTCGCTATTGCTGTCCTATCTTGAGGCACTGGAACAGCGACCTGCTCCGGTAAATATAAAGTAGATAGTGTATAGTAATATAGTACGTAACCTTTAAAATTTTATTTATTTACTAACCCTAGCTTATAAGTTCTTTTTATAATTACTAACCCACTCTATGGAAAGAAATTTCTGAAATAAAAATTAATAGTAATAATACTTTTGATATTTTTAAGCTTATTTAAGTCAGTTACATAGTACTATCGAAATCTATGATTTTGATAAATTCAATCCTCATTTATTGTCTTTTTCGGCTCTAGAATAAACTAATTTAGAAATGAATTATTTTATTTACTCTTTTAACCCGTCGTTATTAGAGGTAACACACCTTCAAAATGTCAAGTAATTTGTATATTCAGTGGAACCAACTATGGCACCTGAGCCAGTAACAGTTACATAAAATGTACAAAATATGAACCAAACGGCGGTACCGCAAGAAACTAATTACAATTTGTATATTTTTCAATCAACGTTAAACTTGTTACGTGTTGTACGTCACACGGTTACAACGGCAGATATATCCAAAAATCAGTTATAAGATAAAAGTAATAAATCGCCATCAAAAAGAGTTTGTGTAACTGACGTTGAGGATAAGCATTTTTCGATCAAATTTGTCTCACCCACCAACACGTTGCCTTAAACATTCAAATATGAGAAATTTACAGAGATACTTTGTTATGTTGTTATATAAAACATCAGTCAGACAGTCTGCAGCCCCGTAATGGAGGGACCCGACCTGGGCTAGCTACTTAGGTATGAGTCAAACCAAGATGCAGATTGCCATTGAGAATATCGACTCGCCAAACGACCATCGCAGAGACGCAATGTAGCAAAACGCAACAAGTATCAATATGACTATTGTCGGGCTTATACCATCCCAAGGTCCCCTATACAACCGCAGGACACATCACTACCTGCACACTTCCATCAACCCGAACCACAAGATGCATCGAATCAGGCGTCTACCCGCAGTACCATCACAAGGCGCAATACCGCAAGAAAGAGTAAATTGCATAACTTCTGAACGACTTGATCGATTAAGGTAAAATTCACGCAATATATTTATTTTTGTAAAGACGGTAGTTCGCAGCTATGCTGTAGCACTAGTCAAATTATAAACAAATTCTATACATACCTTATGTTACCTTATGTTCATAATACAAATGGTTTTTCAATAGGTAGGGGTTTTTCAGTAGGGTAATCTTGGTGAAGCCATAGCTGTCAAATTTATTTTATCATATATAATAATTTTACTTATTTAGTCTTCACATGGGATACTACACGATAGAAAATCGCGTTGAAATTGTTAAAATTTATTACCAAAATCAGTGCTCTGTTCGCCTAACGTTTCGTGCATTGTGTCCAATTTATGGCATTCATTACCGACCTACAGAGTCCACATTCCATAATTTAATGAATAAATTTGAGACAACCGGGTGGAAATGCAAGATTGTTGGAGAATATTGTTGCCGTTGGGGACAGTGTGCCAGAAAACCCCAAACAGTCCACTCCGCGTCGTGCGTAAGAGCTAAGTCTTTCTGAGACATCAACTTGGCAGATTTTTCGTCGCGGCTTGATTTTTCATTCATATGAAATTCAATTAACTCAAGAGGTAAAAGCCAACGACCACAGCCAGCGCCGTGTACTCACTGATTGGAATTTAAGGCATTTAGCAGCTGACCCTGCCTTCGGTAAAAAAATCATCGTCAGTGATAAGGCTCATTTCTGGTTGAGTGGCTTTATTAACAAACAAAATTTTCGGATTTGGAGCGGCAAAGATCCACGGCAGATTAATCAGGTGAGTGTAAACTCCGAAGAAGTTACTGTTTGGTTTGGATTTTGGTCCGGCAATATCATCGGCTCTTGTGTCTTTGAAAATGCGCAGGGAGTCACACTCGCTGTCAATGGCGACCGTTATAAGACGATGACAACAAATTTTTCGCGGCCTAGGATAGATGGTATGGACCTCTCAAACTTGTGGTTCCAACGAAACAACGCCAATTAGATGATAAGACTCTTGCATGGGGGTGACATCAACTAGCCATCAAGATCTTGTGACTTAACACCACTCGACTACTTTCTGTGGGGCTACGTGAAATATCTGGTCTATGCAGGCAAACCGCCCTGCCTTATGTTGGCCATAACTATTTTTCTTTTCTTTTTCTATTTATGCGAAGATGTCTTCCAAAATTGATCCACCAGGATACACCACCTACAGCGGATTTGCGTCGGCCATTTGACTGAAATTATATTCCAAACATAATTTCATCGAAGGTCCTTTAAATTTTATGACAATCACTTGCTGTATTTTTTGTTGCCACTCCTTTGCTGTACGCATTAAAAAAATCGAAGTAAACCGTTTGGTTCTAATGCGTGGAATATCAACAACAAAGGGGTCAAGACCCGCCGACCGCCTGGTCGTCCGATGGTGAAAAGGAGAAGGAGGAATTAAAGCGTGCAATTCCAACGCACACTCTGCGAAATGCATCCAATAGAATACTGAGAGGCTGGCTACCCTGTGCCTGTGCTTGAGGCTGACAAAGTTGGTTAATTCATGAAATGTTATATTCTTTATAATAAATCTTAATATATATAAATTACGTGTCACACTGTTCGTCTGCGACAGACTCCTAAACTACTTAACCGATTTTAATCAAATTTGCACATCGTGTGCAGTTTGGCCCAACTTGAGAGATAGGATAGTTTTTTCTCATGAGTGCCCCACAATTTTTTTTGCGAATTTAAGAATTTTTTATAGGACATTACATAGGGTCGTCGAAAAGGGCAGAACAAGGTCTGCCTGGCAAGCTAGTTCTTTATAATAATGTCCTCCAGATCAAATTTCGGTTATGGTGGTCTGCGTCAACTAGCCATCGGCGCAGGACAGGATTATATTGCCTAAATCTATGCGCAAGTACAGGTGCACTCTCTATTTCCTCACTCTCAATCCGATGGAACAGTAAACTGACACGACCGGAGAGAGACCAGGCGTAGGATCAACGCCTTTACGAGTTTTCCGAGGCATGGTGATAAGACACCGCCAACTTCTTGACTCCAGGCAGCTACTGAAGATTTCTTGACAGAAAACTCAATAATTGATTTTTGGCCCGACCTGAGATCCCAGGACCTCATGATCAGCAGTCGCACTACTACAACCACTAGACCAACAAAGCAGTCAATCCTACATAATCAAGTCAATGCATGTAGCGTAGTCAAGTCATACTACATAATACAGCTTATAAGTATCCATGCACCCTTATATAAA
The DNA here is from genome assembly GCA_036936625.1 of Parnassius smintheus behrii. Lineage (NCBI taxonomy): Eukaryota > Metazoa > Arthropoda > Insecta > Lepidoptera > Papilionidae > Parnassius > Parnassius smintheus. Next base: position 26,991,750 of record JAUPFT010000019.1, on the reverse strand, counting down.
AATAATCTCCTTCTCTATAGTTTTTCCTGGAACAGATCTCTGTTTAGTATTAAGGCCCGCTAATTGTACATTTAGTATATAGTTTGTTGTCAGTGTTTATGTAATATAATATTGTATGCAATAAAAAGTATAAAAAAGTAAAATAAATATCAGCTTTCTACATTTACATCCTCTGCTGGATTTAGGACTTTATAAATCAGTGAATATTTTTCTATTTGTAGGCGCACATCTGTAAGCAAATCGTAAGACGGCCCCCCACTAAGGTGATGACCTGATAAGACATGCAGGAATATGATGTGTGCACATGGGTGAGTTCTGTGTATAACGACATTTCAGGTGAGGCCTATGTTAAGCAGTGGACTTTTGAAGAGGCTATAATAATGAAGATGATACAATATTTCAATGTAAATAAGGCAAATAGCCACAATACACTCTCCATCATCTAGTTGTGAGATTTTAGGTTCTGCAAATGTAAATGGATTACCTACAGAAGTAGATTGCACTATTTATTAATAAGCAGGGCTCACTTCATGCAGGTGATGTTGGAATTTGGTAAAGTTTGATAGATTTCCCCATATTGTAAATTAAAATAAAATAATATTTAGATCAACAGACTTACAAAATTGTGATGTGTATGCCAAGGCTCCTGCAACAGTTTTGCTTAACACACAACTGCGGTTTCTCACCTGAAAAACCAAATGTTAATATTAATTAATTTGGCTTTATTCCAAAGATGTATTCTATTGTATGTATATATTTATTTTCTTACATTGGTAAGCTTACCTTCATTTTTTTTATTTTCTGAGGAATGACATGTCATTGACAGACGTGACTTGACATGAGCATTGACAGACGTGACTTCGGTTGATGTTTGTGTTTACGCATTACCAAGGGGCCAAGCCCTTCATTTTTTTATTTTCTGTGGAATGACATGTTCATCATTTAACTTATGCGGCAAATATATTTCTGCATGTTTGCAGTCTGTTAAATAAAAATATACAATATCATCCCATTTTGATGTTTTCCCATTCAATACTATATTTTTGCCAAGAAAATTATTTCTTAGACCATTAATGGTGAGGAGGATCAAATATGATATTAATCTTTTGACTTCTTGTGATTGTGTCATCTGAAATGAAAACACAAATTTGGTTAATAGGCAATCAAAAGTATAAAAATACATTACTAATAATTTTAGCGCTTTATTAAGAACTTTAATCTGTGGTTTTAAACCTTTCATTTAATTATCTTACCAGTATTTTCATTTGCCAATATTTGTGTTTTTTCTTGTCTTTCTTCAACTTATTGATGGCTGACTGAATTGATGTTCCCTGATCTTGATACCAGAGCCACAGAAATTAATCCAGTTATTATTCTCTTCTATATTTTTTAATATAAGTGCAGGTCTAGTTCCTGACAAAAATAAAAGGCAATAGGCTGTTACCATTTGTGTAGAGTACCTCAAATGAGGAACATTAAGGCATGGTCGGCATAGTCACAGTAACTGTGACTCTGAGTAGACAGTAACTCTACAAGTCCACAGATATTGCCATTGTATTTGTCATATGTAAGACCCGGCTCTATCGAAACTTCACCAAATATTAGCGAGCAATATTTTTTCGAATCTTGCCGATTTGCAACCTAGGAATAAAACATAAGGTAGTTAACAGAACATAATAATATACTATTTGTGAAGAATTTATGAAAATTTTTACAATTATATTTACCAGTTTTGTCAAGATGTAGACACTGCTGTTTGTCCTATCATTTTAAAATGTTTATAAATGGATGGTGGTTCATTGATATCTAGAAACAAATATGTATACTTTTTATAGTTAACAGTGAACAGCAGGCCCATTCCCTAAATTTTATGCCATCAAAATGATAGTACTTGGTAGCACATTGTGTGGTATACTATATAGCTTTTTTAAGAGCATGAAAACACAATGTATCTAGCAAATAATACAAATGATATTAAATTAGATCGTTTAGTGTGATTGCCAAGTCAATCTATTTATTTAAAACATAAAAGGTTTTTTAATATTGATATGGCCAAAATAAGATGTTAGGTTGGCTAATTACGCAATAACTTAAGACAGAAGGACCCTAAGTAAGTAAGGACTGAATAAATTAACCGACTTGGTTCACACAACTTTTTACAGTAGAAAAACTGAGTTACGAGACTTGGTTTCTTTTACATGTTATGTTTTTGATGGCATCTCATTTCTTTTTGTATATAGCCCTACTTTTTTCCTTTCCGGTACCATCTAATTCTTGAATACCAACAAAGTACCTATCTACACCTATTATTCCATTATATTATACATATACAGGTACACTGATTATTTTACTGCAAATGTAATTTTGTAATCCTTTATTTATATGGGATTACAAAGTTATTTATGCAGTTAATGTATGTAGAAAACTGGACCAAAATTGCAAAAAATTAAAATTTTTATAAAAAAATAAGTTATAAAAGACGTGTGGCACTCGGGGACTGCCGCGGTAAAGCTATTGCATAGCATTTTGTATCAACTTATGCAATTATAATTATTTATTTATTTTATTTATGCAGTATTTCTTTTTCTTTGATATTAATTCAAGTTACACTTTTTGAGCGTGGTGACCGATAAGAAAACAAATTTTTTTCTTTTATTAAATAAATAAATAATAAATGCACTTTCTTCATTCATATTCAAAACACTTTATACACAAATTTTACAAGTACAGCTATTCACTGTTGTACATATATACCTATACACCTATATACTTTCTCATAAACAGCTGCTTATGTATTCGTCCGATTTCGGAGCAGCTCGTCTCGATTCGTGCGAGCTTCGTAGAGTCGTACAATACGTCTAGTTGCACGCACACAAACACCGTGTCGAAGACTGCCGAAAAGAAACAACGTTAGACAATGCACGGCCTTCAAGCCACACCTCCGTGCTAGACATGTGTACATCACTCATTTCTAGCGACCGAATCATTCTAGTACATTTCGTCACGCGTACGGGTACATTCGGATCGATCATTCAAATGGATCCTTTCTGGCTCCAGTACTCTGTGTCTGTAAGATCCATTGGGAACAAATGGGAAAAAATATTTATGACTTTGTAATGCTATCATCGCCATCTACTGCATGTTATAGGTAATAAAGCATTTTATCGAACAAAAATTTATGGATTTTCAAGGTGGTAAGTCCAAAAGATGCTAGATGGCATAAACACAAAAACTTCAATTGATTTGATTTAATTCATAACTTTATTCAAGATTATTATTATATATTTTATTAATTTAATAAATTTCTTTATTTTTAAATTTCATTCATAACTATACATAATTTTATCGATTCTTATAAATTTACTTTGCATTTAGGCCATTTAGCATCTATTGAGCGTACCACCTTGAGTCTCATCCATTTTGGTTTGATTTCGATAAAATGAGAAATGACTTTAACTATAGATCGATAAGATGGCGCTATTTATTACAAAGCAAAGCATTGAAAGCAATTTTAGTAAAAAGAAGATATTGTTTTCATCTAATATTATAAAATTTAGGCTTCACATGTCTAAAAATAATGTAATGTTTATTTGTTACAAAGTACTTAATACATATGATGATTTTCTTATAAGATAAACTTTTATCTTATAAGAAAATCATCATATTAAATAAATAATTTGCCTTGAAATCTTTTGAAGTGTTATTTTTAGTAAACCCCACGAAACTTAGGTGTTTTTAAAGTCCTTTTTTATACGCCTTTGCCACGAAATGATATTTTTAACTCATAGATGCAACAATGAAATGTAATAAATAATTAAATGTAAAATATTTTTTTATTTTACTTATATAATAATAAAAAAACCCTTATATAATAAATACTCTACAATATTTTTTATTACCAGTGCGGGTGTAGCTACTTGATAAAAATAAAGTGCTTCCTTATGACACATAAAGAACTTTCCACGTTTGCACTTTGCAGCTTCTCTGAACTGAGCTACTTCAATCTTGCACAATTATAAAAGAACGTTAAATTAATCCTATCCTCCATCTACGAGTACACTTCATCGTCAGATCGTCACAGAGACCAGACCGGGGAATACAGAATCCAGATTCCAGAGATCTAACTTTGATTCTGATTTAATTTGTTTGACGTATCGTATTTAATCGTTCATTTCATCTTTACACCTCTCGCGTCTCGCCAGAGATTAGTTAGTATTTAATAATAGTACCTATGTTCCGTTTCCTTGCTCTGTACGAATAGTGTAGTGTTACCTATTCTAGCCGAATCCAAGTCGCCAAAAAGTTGATGCAGAGTAAAAGTTGAAAGTCTTAAAAAGTCAGCCAATTTTATAAGAAATATTTTAAGAAAATGCTTTCATTTAAACTTATGTTAGGTACTTTTAGTGTTATATTATTCATCAGAAGTAATAAGGATTGTAAGCGTAGAAGTAGACTACAAAGGTATTAAAAAATACTTAAGAAGTCAGTTGCAATATCTACATTTTATTATTTTCTAATAAAAGGGTTATAGAATAAATAATATCCTTTACAATCGCCTTCTTTCTGAGATAGCCTACTCGGAGACTAGTAGAAAATCACAATTTTGGTCGTTCCGATTACTTTAAAACTAGCCTAAATAGCTAAAAATCGCCTAACTTGGCAACATTTCCGAATGCATGCACTGATTATACTGCACTGGTGTACCTTACATTAAAAACAATTATTCAGATCTTTCGGGATTCGGTCGGTTTGCGGCTCATTCTCAATTCAAACAAATCACAGGTTAAAAAGGTACCGTCATTTGTTTGTGATTGGTTGTACTGGTACATTCAAAAACAAATGAATGAACCATCAATACTTTTAAGTGTACCAGCTCAAACGAACGAATCATGCATGATTGACACATGTCTACTCCGTGCCCGTCGGAGTGGGGAGCATGAGGTTTTTTCGTTACGGAATTTCTGGATTCGGTCCCCGCGCCCAAGGCCCGCGATAGAAGCTATGCAATAGCTTAATAAGATACTTTCTTATTCAGAGAAACACTCTTGATCTAAAGATGTTACTGACATAAGACTAACAAATATTAGTTGATAATGTCTTAAAATTGTTTACTTAAATATCAGAAAATTACAAAGCTGCTTTACTTTCTATAATACAAAGACTTAGGTGACACTTATAGTGGTTCTTACTAAATAAATAATTTGACTATACTTAAAAACATTTTAGAATACTGACTATTCATTTCAAACAGTTATTATTTTATCTTTTTGTAGACTTTTTTGTTAATTTATTGTTATAAAGGACTTAGTCGCTAAGCTACCACACCACCTCATTCTGACTACAATTACTTAATCACTACAATCAAATACAAAATGTATTAATGTAACAATGGTTATGTGCATACTGACTACAATTACCTAATCACTACAATCAAATACAAAATTTATTAAAGTAACAATGGTTATGTGCAATAAACACAACTATAAATAGTCACACCTGAGGAATAAGTGGAACTATGAATAGTCATTCCTATTCCCTACACAGAAACAAGTCTGCTAGCTTGACCAGCATTTTAGCCTCCTTTGACATTGGATAAGCCAAAATACTGTTCAAGGTGCCAAAGTGAAAATTCCTATCACTACCAAACATTCTCATTACTTCATTCAAGACACATTCCATCAAAATATGTTGGAAATTTTCAACTATTCCGCATATGTCACGATTTGGTGTTGGCACATTTTTCATTAAAAAAGCAAACTTGTTCGATGGAATATGTAATCCAAGAATAGGTCTTATGTATTTTCTTTTTAGTGGACAATTATCTATTCACAAATTACAGGTTATTTGTGGCTGAATTGTTCAATACCAGATACTCTTCAACAGACTGACAGTTACATGTAATAACTTGGCAGATGGCAACCTTTGAATAATAATTTTGATATTGCAATTTTAAGATTGATTTTATTATATCATAGGCAATCTGTTCACATCTCACTTGAGAGGCACAGCCACATCCTATAAAAACATCAATACATAATGGAATTTAGTTAGATAACATAAATTAGGAAAGAACTATTTCAGTGATATTGACAGATTATTCTGCAAGAGCCTTACAATTGTGATGGAGAGTTATGCAGAATTATACTAAAAATGCAAGATCAAGCAAATGTTCCTAATATAAAAATAAGTAGATTACCATAGTTGTCCAAGGTGGTAAGGCAAAATGGTGAAGAAGCAAACTAACAAAAAATTATGTAACTCTTTTGCATTGAGCTGCTTTAATTTTTCACAATTTATTTTTTCCACACACTTGAGTCTTAGCTCAGTCTTTGGAAAACAATGTAATTTACATTATGACGCTTGCTTTTGCAATGCGAAACACAACAAGCATTCTTCATGATGAGTACACAATTTTTAACGTGAGAGGATAAGCATGGAGTTTTAACACTTCAAAGTAATTTCATTCGATCAAATCCAAATTTCCAAACTAGTATATAGGCAGTGCCTAATCTATGTTTCCAAAACTCCAACAAACTGCAATGAAATTGAACATTTGAAATAATGAATACAGAGTATCCTATCTCTAGTATATAGTCAGTAATCTATGAGAGTATCTTTGTATAAACCACAGAGTACTTTTTTATAAATAGAAAGTATAAACTGAAAATAATGAAAGGAGTATCCTGTTCGTATACTATATCCTCTTAAGCCCCATTTACATTCAGCCACTGCCACTGCCCCTCGCGCTGCCGGCAATACTTCCCTAAATACTGCCGTAGCAGGATCGCGGGAAGTGTGTATTCACACTCTGCCCTACCACTCACATCGCTTTCGGCTTTCGACTATGGCGGACGTCGAAATAATTCTTCTAATAAGTCTTCTTGCAATACAAAATTATGTTAATAATTTAAAAAGATATCAAGTTCAAAAGAGGATAGATAGATAGATAGAAAATTTATTTGCTTAAAAACATGGTACATTGTTCATAAATTATTAATTGAATTATTATATTATTGCTACATAAATAATATTAAATATTATATGAGATTAGTTAAGCTATTATTATTTTAATAATTACACTACAGTATAAACTAATTCGTAATTTTAATTACAATAAAATTATAATTTAAAAATCTCGGGCTATTATGCAAATATTACCTTTTAACTTATTTTACATTTTAATTAATAAATAATCAATATGTGTTACTAATCGTTTTTAGAAATAAAATGTCAATGTTCATTAATTCCTTAAACTAAATTTTATATTAATACAATAAATTTGACGAATTTATAATTAATTATGTACATAGGTATTATGTTAACTCAAAAAGAAAATTCGTATTCGTAGAACATGATGAATTGTGGTTTTTATCGTTGAAATCCCATATAGATTTTTCTGATTCCAGCAGTTCTAAAAACTTTATTGTATTTTCATTAATCCACTCGAAAGGCATTTTGGTAGATCGTATTTATTTAATAACAGGACGGCACGCACGTCCGTTCATCCAGGCGCTTGGCGCGAAGTGAGCGATGGAGCTGAATGTGAACACTCACTGCCGCTCGTGCTGCCCGTCCTTTGACTTCCGCACGAAAAACCGACATTTCGGGCAGTGTCAGCGGCAGCGGCAGTGCCAGCGCGAGTAGCCCGTTTACATACTGCCCTGCTCACTGCCCTGCTCACTTCCCTGCCCAACAGGGCTGAATGTAAATGGGGCATTAATGGTCTCTGTTCTCTGTGAATAAAAGTTATGGAAGTTTGGAACTCAATCTGTGGTAATAAGAAATGTCATATTCTAAACTACCGGTTTGAATCTATGTTTGAAAATAAGGGCTAATTTTTTTGTTCTAAGATTCTATGCCGTGCACTGACGTTATATCGCACGAAGTTAACGTTGACGTAATATAAAGGTGAAAATACACGGTTCAATCAAATTCAATCACTTTGGTTGAATGGAGCAGAAATGAAAGGAATGCTGTTTACACGGTATCTGGAAAATGAACTGTTCAACACATATTCTTCAAAAGATGTCGTCGAATGAGGTCGTACGCTTAGGAGTTGCAATAATATGTGATCATTTAATAAAAGAATCATCGAAAAAGAAGCTAAGGAAGGAAATGCCGTCGTTGGTGAGTGCGATCATGGGTATTAAGAAGGCAAGCCTTAGGAGCGTCAAACCGTCTATTGCGAGAATTGGCAGAAGAGGATCCAGATGCATACCTCAATCATCTTCGCATGAATGAAGCAAAATATGATGAACTTCTTACAATGGTTACACCGTTAATTCAGAAAGAAAATACTATGATGAGAGATGCTTTGCCCGCAAGAGTGAAATTGCAAATAATTCTCAGACATCTTGCTACTGGGGATTACTTTGGATCATTGGAAACATTATACAGAGTACCGAAATGCTCAATATCATCTTTTTTCGAAGCAGTGTGTAAAGCGATATGGATAGTACTAGAAGATTTTATTAAGGTCAGTAAAATACCTAGGCTGCACTAAAAGTATCGGGAATGGAAAATTTCCACTGTTCCTGTCACATTAAAATCTTTTTAATTGAAAACTCCTTGGTTTTAAAAATCGAATACCATTTATTTATTTAAAAAAAGATTATCGGTCTTGTCACAAGGTTTTGTCAAACTTGTTTAGTCGTTGAGTAAATGGAATTGACTCGAGAAAATTCAAGAGCGATGATTTATTATGTCTTTCGAAGTGGTTTAACACAAAAGCATTGTGTTGACCGGACGATTTCTGCATTTGGTGATGAAGTCCCACCCAAAACCACAATTTATCGCTGGTTTGCTGAATTTCAACGTGGACGTGTCAAGCTCAGTGATGATCCCCGTCAAGGTCGTCCAAAAACTGCAGTCACCCAAGAAAACGTTGATGCTGTGCGTAAGCTGATTAAGGAAGATCGACATGTGACATACCGCGAAATTTAGGCAACTTTATACATTGGCATGAGTCAAATACAAATAATCTTGCATGAACAATTAGGTGTAAAAAAGTTGTTTTCCCGATGGATACTGCATTTGCTCTGTGAAGAGCAAAAAGCGGCTCGCGTTACTTGGTGCGTCAGAGCTCTCGAAAGATTCCATGCAGGATCCACAAATGCTGTATACAACATCGTATGAGGTGACGAATCCTGGATATACGCGTACGAACCCGAAATAAAAACCAGTCACGGGTTTGGGTGTTCGAAAATGAGTTAAAAAAACTGAGTTAAAATGAGTTAAAGCCAACAAAAATTGTTCGTTCACGGAGTGTTGCAAAAAAATGGTGGCCACGTTTGTCTCCAAAACCGGCATGTTACGACTATTCCTCTTGAGGGACAAAGAACGGTTAATGCAGAGTGGTATGCTAGCATTTATTTGCCACAGGTCGTTTCTGAACTCCGTAAAGAGAACTGCAACCGCCGCATCATCCTCCATCACGACAATGCCAGTTCTCACAACGCACACAGAACAAAAGAGTTTTTAGAGCAAGAAAACATAGAATTATTAGACCATCCGCCGTACAGCCCCGACCTAAGCCCTAATGATTTCTATATTTTCCCTAAAATAAAGAATAAATTGCGTGGACAGAGATTTTCATCACCTGAAGAAGCTGTGGACGCCTACAAAACGGCCATTTTGGAGACCCCAACTTCCGAATGGAATCGTTGCTTAAATGATTGGTTCCATCGTATGGAAAAATATGTCAAATTTCGCGGAGAATACTTCGAAAAGCAATAAATACATTTTTAAATAGTAATGTTGTGTCACATCCTTGATTCCCGAAATTTTCAGTGCTGCCCTCGTATAGTGTAAATAAAACAAATGAATTAAGTAAATTTAGTGTATTCTTTTAATATTTCACAACATGTTTCTCATAGCTGTTTGGAGCAAGTCCGAAGTATTATTTTCTTGAGTTGTGGGCAGTATCTCAATAATATGTTGAGTATTTATGGGTGTTTGGACTTCATGATGATCATAAGTTTGAACAGGTGCCAATTGGAACTGAGAAATGGACGAAGGATATTGCTCATGTTGATAAGTATCTGGAGACATTACATAGGTATAAGAACTATGTGACAACGATGATGAACGCGTAGAATCATGAGGGGATGTATTAATGAACTGCAGCCGTTCCTGATCATGATTTCTTGTAATTTCTATTGACAAATCAATGCTCGATGTAGTGGCATTCGCTTTAACTGCACAGCAAAACTTCTACAGAATAAGTCAAATTCATCTTCGGTGTTATTTTTAGCATCATCGCTAATGATTTTCAACTGCTTTATAGCCTTGTCTATTGGTGTATCACTGCATCTTTTCTGGTTTCTCGGGGCATGAGATGTATTCGCGAGAGGCTGTTCATCTTTTGATATCTTTGCTTGAGGAGTTTCCTGACTATTCTCTGTGTTTTCATATTCTGTCACCTGTGGCTGCTGCTCTGGGATGTTATGTAAATAAAATTATGATTTTGTTTCAGGTTCCACAAAGCGAAAGTGAATGGAGAAAGACAATGAATAGTTTTTACAAGATGTGGAATTTTCCAAACTGCTGTGGAGCCATGGATGGAATGCTAGTAAAGATAAGATGCCCGCCAAATAGTGCTTCTGATTATTTTGATTACAAAAAAAGTTTCAGTATTATTTTATTCGCTGTCGTAGACGCCAATTATAATTTCATTTATAGTTATATATAATATCGTTTTTGTATAAATATATAATATCGTTTTTGAAAAATCAACATTGAATGAAGCGATAACCGCAAATCTATTAAACATACCAAATGAAGGTGTTTTCGTAGCAGATGATGCATTTCCTCTGAAAACAAATATTTTGAAACCATATAATACAAGAGGGGAATTCAACGAAAAACACAAAGTTTTCAACTGTCGGCTATCCAGAGCAAGACGCGTAGTCGAAAATGCATTTGGCATATTAGTAGCAAAATTTAGAATATTTGAAAAACCCATCCCACTCACTGTGTCAAAAGTTGAACAGTTAGTAAAAACAACGTTCGCTCTCCATAACTGGGTTAAAAAAAACAATACTCCCAATATTAACTTACAACATTCACTTGAGAGAGTATTGGGAAAAGGGATGTATTATCCCAGGAGAATGGCGACAAGTACAATCCGAAGCGATTGTGGGCATACCGCAAACCAGGCTAGGAAATCATACTGAAAACGCCCGCAAAGTGCAAAATATGTTTGCAGAAAAATTCATCACTACTGACATTGTACCGTGGCAATTGTAAATGATAAGAAGTGTAGAATAATTTTCAATCTGTTTTATGTATTTTTGTAAGATTGTTTAAAAGCTTGTAATAACTATTGTGTTTTATTTAAATACTAGCTTTTAGCTGCGGCTCCGCCCGCGTGGGTGTCGGCTATCGCAACAAGTATGAACACATTACCCTCCTGTTGGACTCCATCGTAGTCGGTTAAAAAGTAGCCTATGTTACTCAGGGTTAGTGCAACATTCTAAAGGTGAAATTTTTTTTAAAATCAGCCCACTAGTTTCGGAGCCTATTCAATACAAACAAACAACTAATCGAATCTTTCCTCTTTATTATATTAGTGTAGACTAGCGGTTCGCTCCAGCTTCGCATGGATTTAATATATTAATTTAAATCATAGGTACTCATGAAGTTAGATATGCCTTCCCTTGGAACACATACAGCATTCGAAAACTCATCCGCTTGTTTAAACCAAAACAACTTTGGAACATAAACATCATCTGTGGAACAACCGCTTTTGGTCGATCGTTTTATTTTCGCTATTTCAGAAGTATAACGGGTACGTATACTTTTAATTTTTAATATTATGTCTTCTTCGGTTACACCGCTAATGTTCAAATCTTCAATTAGCGATTTAGTAGCATTTCCACGACTTTATAACCCTCCGTTTTATAATTCCATAGACACGTATACTTTTTAAAATGTTCCAAGAACAGAGGCGTGTGTTCTTCCTTCCATTTGAAAACCATTTCGTAGGTATGTAGTAGGTAGGTACGTATTGTCCAAAAATATGCCCTTCCTCGACACTGCGGCGCGCACGACTGACTGTAAAAGTGAATCGTTCAATTCTTGTGTTTACGCATTCATTTCTCATTCATCCGCGTTGAATATTGAACGCTAAAAGTAAAAATTTTGAGCATGTTCAATTCTTTCAACGCCGTAGAACGACAACATTCAATGAAATTGAATGATTCTCTTATAAGTTTACATGGATTAATTTGGTTGCTTCATCCAAATTGAAAAACAAAAGTGAACCGTGTAATTTCACCTTTACGAAAACACACATATAAAGAAAGGGCACAATCAGCCTTTTTAAATCCCTTACTTTAGTGTGTATTGGGGTTGGGTTTACAATTCGGTCGCCTGAATTTGAAGGTTCTGTCACTGTGGGGGTGTCACAAGGGGGTTTATCTGAAGCACCCCCACTCGATTTTTGCTGCCGGAGCAGCGTCAAAGTATTTTTAATAACTTTTTAAAATTATTGATAAATGACTAATTAATTATGTTTTTGACGTTTCATCTGTCAATGTCATATCGATATATAGTGCTGAATCGAGCTAGTGAATCGATATTTCACACCAGAAAATCAAGATCGAATCTGTTTCTGTTTTATTAAGATTTGTAAAATTGTTTACAATTAGTTGAATTTACCCCAACTTGTAAAGAATGACAGTTTTTAATTCAATCATTCAATGTTATCTGTACTTTATTGTATCTTTTGATATTGTAAATAAAAACTTTTAACGCAAATCAAAAAAAGATCGAGTTTTACGAAATCGATCTTTAAGATTTCGATTTTTGTGAATCGATTCATCGAATTTCGATATGGTTCGATTTAAAAACGTGTAAAATTAATCGCTAAGTCAGCCATTTTGTTGACAGCTTTTCGTCATGCCGTTGCTTCCGAGTTTCATAATTTTGGTGAATAGTGGAATATTTGTGGCGGCAGAATACTGCTAAATATCGCAAAGATCCTTTCTTACAACTGGTGGAAGCCATAAATCATGTTTATAAATTAAAGTAGTTATAAAAGTTAATATTTTGGTGTTATATTGGGTGCGATAGCGAGAGAAGCGAGCCTAGGACGTGGGGCACCCCGATTCGGACAGGTTAGGTCAGAAGGGATCGAGAAGCGAAGCGAGCGAATAGACCCCGTCATCCCCTTCGTGGTTATTTTTTTGTAAACTACTCAGAAGTAGGAGCCCCGCAAAGCGGGGCTCAGTCGACTGGGCTTCTCTCGACTGCACCACGTTAAGTGGCATGGGGCTTCCGTCCCCCAACTCTCTCTCCCCATAAATCTGGTTAAATTTATCATTAAAATTACGAAACATAACCTCAGAATGGGATTTTTAAAAATTTATAAAAAAAACTAAGCACGTCCGGTAGGAAGGGGAGTAGGGAGTGACTCCACAACTTCTCCCCCTCTCCCCACACCACACCCCACCCCCTAATTCAGGCAACCGAATTATAAACCTTACCAGTGTATTATAATAAAGATAAAATAAATAAATAAAGGTAAGGGTTATTACCAGCATAACTCCTAAGATAATTTGCCTAAAAGTTGTGAGAATCAGAACTTAGAAGATTATAATACGTGGTAGAGCCACGCTAATTTACAAATTCCTAATTTATCTACATGGCTGTCCTGTCTACGTGGCTGTGTACATCTGTATTTCCATCCATTGTGATAAAGTCAGTCATCTTTATTATCTTTTTCAGCTCTAATATAAATAAATTTTTGAATGATTTATTTTATTCACACTTTCAACCGGTCGTTACTAGAGATAACTCACCTTCAAAATGCCGCCTAATTCTATGGAACCAACTATGGCACGTGAGTCAGTAATAGTTACACAAAGTGTAAATAGTGTGAACCAAACGGCGGTATCCCAAGAAACTAATTACAATTTGTATATTTTTCAATCAACGTTAAACTTGTTAGCTCAGGTGTTACTCGGTGTCATCGTTGGTATTTCTCTATTGTTTTCCCTACGAGATGGTTTACCACTGGGAGCAACCTTTACACATATAATTTTGTGTGTTTTAGGCGTAAGTACAAGTATTATATAGTGTATTCTTTAGAAGTATTATAAATGATGAAAACTACAATTTTACTAAAAGTACCATATTATAATATTAACAACTTTCGTGTCCGCAAAAAAAACAATAATTAAACAATCGAAAATTTCATATATGACTCATGGGACAGTGAGAGTGGTTAAAATTATAGTAGTTAATAAACTACGGTATTATTGTTTTAAATAATTTGTAAGGCTTGAGCAGATCAGCTTCTAAAATTTAAATCTTATTTCTTTTCAGTACCAACTGCTTATGGGCCAAGCTATTCTTAGTCTTGCACGTGGAAACGAGTGGTCTTCAAAACTAAAACACGCTGATAAACGTCGTGCGCACTGGATCTTGCAAATCATGGGATCAGCTCTAGCCCTGGCCGGTAGTTTTGTTAAAATTATGGACAAAAAAGTGAACTGGAATACTTACCATGGACAATTTGGTAAGCTATTATTATATAAAGAACTTGATCCACTAAATCCCCCCGGTGTTTTATCTTTGCCGTATATCTGCACGACAGCAAAAACGTGCTTTTGACCCCAGCTCTTCAAGCGCCCGCCACAAACTAACGACCCCTCCTCCCTGGCCAGACCACCAATTCGGCTTACGTTACGTCTTTAGGACTGAATCTAATATGTGAAAGCCGTAACGATGAGGAAAACAAGCACAGCAGAAGCCTACCTAGGTCTCAGCGGCAGATCACTCAGAATCAGCCCTAACATACTCCTTAGCGACTGCATTTCTACTCCTCTCGTGCTTCTTCTGCCACACCCAACTCTCACTACCATATGCTAAAGTAGGGACTAACATAGCATTGTGAATTGTTAAAAATACAAACTCATCTACTTGCTCGACCAAATCCCCTTCTATTCTTATTTCACATTTCGTTTTACTTTCTTCTCTTTCAAAAATTATAACTTTCGTCCTACTTGCGTTCATTTTCGTACCCCTTTCTCCTTTTTAGTAAGTATTCAACGTTTAATTTGTTTTTAATTTTATATCACATGTAAAAGTAAAACGTGTTATTTTACAGCGTTGGTTGCAATAGTCTTCATGGTTGCCAGTCTCATCAATGGCCTGACTTCACTCTACGCTTATGAATTTCGACGGATATTTAACGGAAACATTTCCAAGCTTACACATGTATGTTTTGGAATTGTATGCTTTACTACAGCTTCCATCGCTCTCTGTTATGGGTTCGATAAGAATTTCTTTAGACATTGGGCATCAGACAAATTTGCGAATGCCCTCATTGCATTTACAGCTGTATATACAACTATTATTATAATAAACCCATTCATATCTTTTTGCAAAAAAGCGTCGAATGCATTCAGAAAATAATTTAGTGGTACTATCAGCTTTTAATAAATATTAAATATGTCATAAATATATTCATTTACACAAAAAGATAAGACGAACCTTGTACAATTGACTTTAAAATAGGGGCTTTAATATATTTTGTTTGTATTATTTGTAAATGTTTTTATCCACTTAGCCAGCTGTGAATTAAACAATACGTAGACAGAATCTCTTATTAAAGGTAGAAACTATCTTGTTTTTTATTTTATTTGTTTTCGTACGTTTATAAGTAAATGCATCGCTTATTGGATCTTTTACCTTTAATTTTAAATTATAATAATATATGGATGCTGCGATTACAAAGCTTTAGTGATTTTTAGGATAACGACGAACTTGACCTAAGAAATTTATTGTTTTTAAATTTTTTTAATTTTATTATCAACTCACCGATAATCATCAATTTTTATTTAGTTTCTATACAATCAGTTATTATCGGTCGTCCGATATTTCATTGCAACCCTATACTTGACTGTCGTATGCAATTTACATTTCTTTAGAAATTGTACGTGTTATAGTAGTGCTGCACCAGGAAAGTAGTGCAGCTACCACTTCGACATTTTGTTTTAATAAGAGTTTATGGAAAAAATGTATCCTAATGTTGCCTAAGCAACCGTCAAGGCTTTAGAATTGTTTTATGTATGAGCCATTTTGACACAATAAGTGAATCAATAGCGGCTTTGTACACAATAGAAAGGCGCGCTTATAGGCTTATTGATGACACTAATATGTGTCATTGTGTTCGTGAGCACGACCGCTAATCATGTAGTCCCTATTTGAGGCGAAAATCGGTTATTGGGTTGATAGAAAATCGAGAACTTCTAAGTAGTAGCCCGTAGTCAGGAAGTTGGCGGTATTCCACCCTCGTGTCTACCAAGTAAAGCCGTTGGTCCTGTGTTTAATTTCTCTCATGTCATGTCAGATCGTCTTCTCATCGGATCGGATGGTTTCTGACTGCGTTGGAATATTTATCTTGCAAACATTAGAACGCAAGAATATTTATATGAATATTAAAAGATAATACCGTACTCTATATATAACTGAACAAACACAAATAAATAGATGGGTAGTAAATTCAAGCGTTTACAAAACGTGAAGCCGTTATGGTTTGCCTCTGCGTATATTATATATCATATTTTTATGTAGTATATTTTATCAAATTAATGTAAATATATATGGGTCCATATATTTCCTTTGCCTATAGTATATATTTTAAGACAATACTTTTTTAGAAAAAAAACTCCAGTCACGCGTCTGAGCTAACACACACATTTTTTTGACATTCAGTACAAATATCATTCGGATTTTGTATTCCATACATTTGCTTATTCATGACATATAGATAATTATTTATCTAATTTATCAGCCGATATTGCGATGATAAGATATTGAAAACTTTTTTTTTATTATTTATCAATAAAATTGAAATTTTTTGACTCCTTTGACTTACTACTAATTACTATTTAAAAATATGCTGAAAAGATGATCTTTTCTAAGAATGTATTGAACTTGTCCTTTCAAAGGCTGTTATTAAAATAGCTGTATAATAAAAAGACAGGAAGAACATGTTTATTGGTTACATCAATTACTTTAAGAAAAATCTTAATGTTTAACAGAGTTATAAATAAAGATTGATGAATCAAGGTAGATACTATTTTAATAAAATTAGTATATGCTATTTTAATAAAAGTAGTATAAGTTAAGATATGTTAGGATGATGGCAATTTCATCGGTGGTCCAAACTTTAAACATATCATTATAATAAATAAATTTGATACACGCAGACGACAAAGCAAGCTTTTCGGCATAAGATATTATAAATTTTAGCCATATTTGAAAAAATAAGGGCCGTCAATGAATGAAAAACGTCATAATTATAATATTATTCTTTTTATATATATTTTTAATGAACCTTACCTCCGCAGCAGTATTTTTTGCACTGTAGGGACCTTTTACATACATAAATAGTGGATGGACAAGCATCTAGACCCGAAACAATTGTTTTTAGTCTAAAAAAACATTTATTCCGTGCGGTATTTGAACCAGTGGACTTGCAGCAGCACAACCATACTCTTAACCATTGCGCTACACGATCGTCAACGTGAAAGAAGTTTAAAATTAACAGCTTAAATTATTGTTGCACGCTATAGTTAGCGCCTGGTATGTGGCGGCTGATTATTAGCGCCATCTGGTACCAAGCAGCAGAAATAGAAGCGTCAAGATCTTTCTAGAACTCTCTCACTAGCGCGATCTAGTATCGAATGGAATAACTGAGCTTTCTAGAAATGTCCACACTCGAACTTTCTGCAACTGGTCGGTCGGGGGCCGGTATTTTCTGGAATATTCTGAAAGTTTCGATGGAAAAGGCTGTTATAAAGTCGTTGAGGGCCGCTACCGGGGCAGTATTAAATTGGCGATACGAGCGAAGCTTTCGAAGTGAAATAAAGTGAACTAAAGTATTAAGTGTGATTAATTATTAGTGTGATTTAAGTTTTAATTGGTATTCAGTAATTAAAGTGTAAATTTTTGTAATTCAATCGGCAGTTTTTATTGTCACGAACCCTAAGCTCGTAATATTACCATAAAATTATACTAACATTTTAAGACATGTTTTAGCCATAAACCGTCAAAAGAAAATAACGACATCTATTCATCGTTAACTATTTAATAAGAAGGCTATAGGACTACCTAATAAGTTATAGCTATCTCAAGGATGAATGATTTGTGTTGATTATGCTATAGTGATGGGTATTACTAAAGTTACTGTAAATATCGAAGACATCTTTAGAAAATTGCAGAATTGTCTATAATTGATTTAATAAATTATTACTTTATTTCACAAAAACTGAGACGCGTATATTATGAACTCTTTTGACATCTACTAATATCTTATAACCAAGTATAGATTTGTTTTTAATCTTGACTCTGACGCTTAAATGAATATCTACAAAAATTCAAGGCATTGCAAAACGCAACGATAGATATACTTTCTTTCGACTGGCTTTACTTGTGACCATACTTTGTAGTATATATTGACGGAACTATGACGCATTTGGATGAATCAAGAAGTTATCGCATTCATGGGTTTATACTCAAATATCAATATGGAGCTAATCTAACACGGAAAGTCCACATAGATAAAGTCGAATACGTACTTGTAATTCAAAATCATTTTTACCGTTAAACTTTATCTCTATTATACATCTGTATATAAAATTAAAATAAAACTCATTGTAATTTGGTTTGGTTTAGTAAAAATAAGATCAGAAACCGAAACTTTTTTATTCGACGCCATCATTTACGCGTTGTAATAAAAACAAAATTGCAGAAACCATAAATTAGGTAATTTAATTCATATTAAGAAAAAGCAGTCACGACTCTGTCGAGAATCAAAGAAGTCGTGAACAAGCTTGTTGATATACGAAGCCTAAAACGATAGTATTCAATGCAGTCAAGCTGCTTCAAATGTAAACATTAAATCGGAAAATAGAATGATATTTAAAAGATATTCACGACTATCAGTCCAATAAATTAAAAAAAAATGGAAAATCCGGTCAACATCAATTTCCATATCAAAACATATTTTAGCCTACTTCAAAAAAGGAGACGTTGTTCTTTTTTGTATGTATATTATTCGATATCTTAGCCAATGGTGAATGGATTATGATTATTCATTTTATATTAAATAGACATTTCAAGAATATTTTCTTCAATTTAAATTAGACCCCCATTTAAATCTAAAGAGAAATTCTGAAAATGAAAAAACTTAAGATTTCAATAAATGTTATTAAACCATAGTAATCTAAATTTTTATTCTTAAGAATATTATTAATATGGAACTTCGGCCAATTTTCATATTTTACTTAAGTTTGAAAACAAATCAAAATCTAACCGTAAACCTGTTCGTCTTTTTCAAGAGAAAGCAGTAAATTTTTTAATAAAAATAGCCAAACCTTTTGAAAATTAAGTAAATGCTTAACCTTATCTTAGGTAGTTTTGTCTTAATTTTTAACTTAAGTTTATTAACGCCATATAATTTAAAAGTTTTATTAATCTATACATATAATAAAACAAAAACGAAAGAAAAACTGTACATTGAGTATTTTCGAGAAAAATTAGTGGCTTTTGGGCTTTTGTTAGAAAAACGTAACTGATGACAAAAAGTGACTTTTTAGAATTTTTGTCTGTTTGTCTGTGTGTACGGTACGGCTTCACGCCAAAACTACTGGATAGATTGAATTGAAATTCAGCAAAAATGTTCTTTGTAAACCAAGGAAAGCTTTAGGCCACATATTATCACGCCGTATATTATAGGAGATAAGCAGTATTGATTTTAGTTTCATTTAGTTTCATTTTCAGTAACGGTTTTTCTTCGTAATTGAATGCATAAAATAATTGAATGCACAAAATGACATGTTATTGGTTAAAATTAAAATTAAAATTTAACTCTGGGAACATAATAATCACGCTATTTTTATAAAGGAGCGGGGCAGTAATATTATAAATTGCAAGGGAACAGCTGTTTAACAATATGTCAACGGGGAATTTAGCGGTATGGTCAGGCGACCGTTTACCGCATTAAAAGGTGCAAGTTTAAATCCCATAATATTGTTTTGAAAAATCGTAATTTTTGTTTAATTTTTGCACTTTTTGTGTGCATTAGGAAATCTGAGAACTATACATGTCCTATTTAATTGTATGGAGAGTTTCACACCAATATTACTAAACCGATTGATTGGTGGTACAACAAGTTACACTATCATGAAGTCAAGTCAAACTTTTGGTTCTAAGTTATATCTTACCAAACACATTTGTTGCAGGTAATTGATTTAAGTATGTAATTCTTAGTTTTGTTCCTTGCTGCTGTTACCATATTTTTTTAATGCAAAAATAATGTACTTGTCTATTAAATTAACGATAATTTAGTTTTCGTTCATAATTTAAGTAATTCATTTGGGTAAATACTACGTAGTTTCCGTTTACTAACTAGATGGCGTTGGCGTCGAGTTAGATCGCGCTATGGTTTCGTTCCCAAAAAAGTGATGCTATAGGTGCCGATGGGCCGCTCTCATCCTGTAGAAACGGGGGTTACCTTTGTTGTCTGTGTTGGTTGATGTGTTTAATTTTTCTGCGAATAATAATTATTTTTCTACTTACTAGCAATTTTTACGTACTTATTCGATTACTTTCCATTGTTTTGAATATCGTTAGTATCGGATTAAGAAGGAATTTTAGCTATGCCTTTTAGAAAAAGCTCAAATCTGTCTCGAAACTCAAGGGTTTCTAAGATGCGCAGGTTAGTCAGTAGTAGCAGTAGTTTCTCTCGAACCCACGCGGAGCGTGAAAAACTGCTAGGTGCTAACCGTGGGCCGTAAAGTTTGTCCGCAGAAACTAGCACGCAGCGCCAATTACGACTAGAATTTAAACGAGTCCACACTACTGCTTCTCGATCTCAGGAAAGTGTGGAACAACGAGAAATGCTTTTAGCTATCGACCGGGATCGTCATTCTTTGTCTAGCGCATCCGAAACGGTTACACAGAGCGATAAGAGGTTGAGTTTTCAGAATATCTATATTTAAACAGTGGTAGAGCCACGCGGCAGCTTTGCTGTTGCACGTATTTGCCGGCTCAAATCGGGTTGGTACCACGACCTCACAGAATACCGGCGTGAAGTGAAAGCTCTGCTTCATCGTTTCGTCTGGTGAGTGCAGGTGGCCGGAGGCCCAAATCCCCCCCCCCCCCCCCCCATCAACATGGTAGCGGAATTAAATAATGATAGACTACCCCAGAAGGGTACCAGCACCCCTGGAGAATCCCTTGCTGAGCATCCACGACCATGTTTCTCCACTTCTGTGCGTGCTCAAGACTACAACTGCTCGGGGCAAACGGAGCAACAAGACCAAGGCGACCCCTGCCACGCTGTCCGTGAATTTCTGCAATATCAGGGGACTTCACTCTAACCTAAACGCCGTCCACTACCATCTCGAGACGGCGAGGCCGGCTCTGCTCTTTCTGACCGAGACGCAGGTGTCCTCTCCGGCTGATGTCTCGTATCTCCCCTACCCGGGGTACAAACTGGAACACTCCTTTGTGCCTCGGGCTGGAGTTTGCGTTTACGTCAGAGAGGACATCTGTTCTCGACGCCTCGGCAGACTTGAAGGTTCGGACCTGTCCATCCTTTGGCTACGCGTAGACAGCGACGACCATCCGCGCGTCTACGGGTGCCTCTATAGGTCCCATAGCGGTAATGCCGAAACAGACCGACTCTTCGACCACGTCCAAATGGCTGCAGATTCGTTGCTACAACAGATCCCCTCCGCAGAGATCGTGATCCCCGGCGACTTTAACGCCCATCACGCCGAATGGCTTGGTTCACGTTTAACCGATCATGCGGGGAGATCTGTTCATGATTTTGCCTTGGCATTTGGTCTGACACAACTGATGTCTCGTACACAACTGGTTACTTCGCCTACGCGGATTTCAGATGTGGAGGATCATGCACCTTCCCTGTTGGATCTTCTGCTGACCT
Organism: Parnassius smintheus behrii; assembly: GCA_036936625.1. NCBI lineage: Eukaryota > Metazoa > Arthropoda > Insecta > Lepidoptera > Papilionidae > Parnassius > Parnassius smintheus. Next base: position 26,969,786 of record JAUPFT010000019.1, on the reverse strand, counting down.
CTCACCCGGATGGGTATCAGATTTCCGTCGACGCCCCTTTGGGCTCCTCGGACCATTGTCTGGTACGGAGTGTTGTGCCACTCACGCTGAAATCGCGGTTGCATTTTGCAGGCTGCCGCCGTGTTTGGCACTATAGGTCAGCCGATAGGAATGGGATGCGGTCTTCCTTTGCATTCTAACCTTTGGGGCCGGGTTTGCTTCTCGCCGGATGATCCCAACGTTGTTGCGGATTCTAACGTCCCGATACCATCCACACCATCTGTATGCTTGGCGGTCCACCACTGTACGTTTCACAAGGAGTTTTCTTCCACGTACAACCTCTCTGTGGAATAGTTTACCACCGGCGATTTTTCCGGACCGATACGACCTGGGGACCTTCAAGAAAAGAGCTTACTCCTTTCTAAAGTGCCGGCAACGCACCCGCAATTCTCCTGGTGTTGCGTTTGATCATGGGCGGCGGTAGTCACTTAACATCAGGTGAGACGCATGCTCGTTTGCCCCTTCTTTTATAAAAAAAAAAATAAAAAAATCTGCTCTGAGCAGATTCCGCAACAATATCGATCCAGTACAGGACGACAAGGAGAAACAAACCATGGATTGCCTATTACCGACTGAAAATTAAAAAAAATGTGGTTGCCAGCCCGCCTGTCAGGCATGTTTATTGTGGCAAATTTTCACTCATGTGAGGCAATCTATGTGGGAGACTTATGTTCAACATGCAATTTTAATAGGCTGTGTGGGTACGGGTTATGGAAATTTAAAAGTTAAAATTTTAAATTAATATGGAAGAATGAAAGAATATGAAAGACTGTACGAATGAAAAAGGTAATTCCGTTATAACAAATAAATGGTCCATAACATCTTAGTCCATAATACGTCGAAAATAAATTTATTACGCTTTTGTACAGTTTATCAAAGGCGACAAAGCAACAGCAGTTGTGTACAAAATACAAAATATTACTAAAAATGGTATAACACTTGACACAGGGACCCATTTTTCAATAGAAGGTCTGAAGAGCCCCAAAACAAAACATAAAGATGATGCAAGAAAAGCAAATACTCCAGTTATAACGTGGATACACTTAATAATCTTCATGGTAATTCCATGACCATAATTGCAAGGTCCAGTGAACCCACTTAGTAGAATTAGGCAGCTTGCTAGAATACCTGTATGAATGTTAATAATTTAATATCTTACAAATTATAATGTCTTCCAGAACGAATCTCGGTTGCGGCGGCCAAACTCAAGGGAGACTAGCCACCAGCAAATGACAGGGTTATAGTGCACAAATGGGTATGCAGGCAATGATGCATTCTCTATTCCCAAACTGTCATCCTCCGATTGGAAGGCAATCCGTCCCGACTGGAGGGAGATCGGGTGCAGGGCCAGCTATTTTACGTGCTTTCTGAGACATAAAGGTGAAACACCGCCAGCTTTCTGATTCCGAGATGCTACTGAGAATTGTTTGCCAGAAAACCCCAATTACTTGATTTGCCCAGAACCAGTACTCGAACTCAAGACCTCATGATCAGCAGTCTAGCTTGCGGCCACTAGACGAACAAAACAGGTAAAATTATGATAGGAGCTATGAATCAACATTTTTTCAACCTACTTTCAAAATGATTTTAATGATTCTTTTTTATTTAAAAACTGGTGCTTTTCGTGTGATCCCAGATATATTTCATCAAGGTCTGACTAGTAGTTTTTTAGTTATCCTAAATAATACACATTTAATTGACTTCGAATACATTGATGATGTTCTCATTTTATTTATATTGAAGTCGATTGAACAATTTTTTTAAATTTACCACTTATTTAAATACAGAAACAAAGAAGGTTATCCCACTAACGCTGCTTACCATCACAGGTCTGGGTATTTTTATCGGATATCAGACGAAATACGAACGATCGAAGGCCTTAATACGTTTGAGACTTTTTCATTAGAAGATTCTTCACTTCTAGAAAAATACCATTAAAGGTAATAAATTTTACAAAAATTCCAAAAATATGTGACCTGTAGTTGCATGTATAGTTGTTTTTAATCTAAATCCAGTCTCTAAAATTATTGCTGTTGATCCAAGTATGCAACATAAAATACCAACAGTTTCTAGAAATATATGTTCAAACTTCTTGTCTTTCTCGCTCATTGGTATAGTTGATCCATTGTAGTAACTAAAACTAAATATTCCTGAAGGAACAAGTAACTGAAACTGTAACATAATAACATTTATTATTAACAATTTCATAATTTATTTAATAAATCATTTAAAGTAAAGTAAACAATATTACAAAATAGACTACTAACGCCAATAGTGCACAAAAATATATGCAAATTTGTTAATAATTCCGATTTAAAACTCAATACATAAAATAGCATTATTATATTCGTAGCTCCAATCAGTGTCTGTGATAATGTAACGAAGGCTGCAACCCACCTTCTACGAAGATAAACTTTTTTAGGTGAATCCACAAGAATAATTTTTACCTTTCCTACGAATTCACGAATAACATTATTTTTATCATTGTCAACACTATCTTGATAGCCTTCCACAATTTCCATTTTAAGAATAAACAGAATTAACAAATAAATGGAAAAAAGGTCGAAAATATATTTGACTAAATTTTGTGGCGTATATGTAGGCAAAAAATGTCATCTGTTATTCACATTTATTCTATAACCTATCAAAAACATTGTGATTACACGTGTTTACATACTCTTTGGTACCTATATAAAAAGTACTCTCTGAAGCTTTGGATCTTGGACAAAGTACTACTCTGGACCCGTGATCTGGACATTACTTAGAGTAATTACATACTTGTATGCATAGAGGGAACCTACAATTCTACATAAATTGAGCCAAACATACTTGTGTCACTTTTTATAATTCAATTTTCTAATATGACAAAAAGAGAAAAAGATGTTGCATGTAACTTATGCGTAGAGCTTTAATGACAAGTGGTCATCTTTGAAAGCCAAATATGTGAGACTTTATATCTGTAGCGATTTTGTTCTTAATATTAGCAACAATCGACAACGACATCGTTTTTGTTTATTTTTTATTTTTATCACTTTATCATATGTTTAAAATTTAGAAAATAGGACTGGACTCATACGATTCGAGCGATCAAGTCTTTTCTAAATCAAGTGATAAAGATTATATTACATTGTAAATATTCGTTTCGCAAACTTTAAAAACTAAAAGTAAGTGAGTAGTATGAATACTAAGTCTTGACAGTCACACGGTGCATAAGCGATTTGGATCCCATTTATACTTCCAATTTTATAATCATACTGATTTACCACGTGTACAGTGGAAAATAAAACTGTCGAGAAAGGAAAGTAAAGTGAAGGCAATTTCTTGATAATGCCAAGGCGGTGTATATTACCCGTGTTACTTAGAAACCCGTGAGTATCGTAAAAAACAAAAGAGAGAAAATAAAGCAGGAGGCGGCAGTATGTTCCTAATAACAACTAAAATAATATAAAGTTACGGTTGCCAAGTAATGAGTGGGAACGATATATTGCTAAGCGAGGGAACTATGGTAAATATTCATTATATATATGACATTCAATGTAAAAGACCTGTGTAAGCAGTGGTTTTTTAATAGGCACATCAAAAACAGAAAACATCGTGAGAAATGCATGTCTGAGAAATAAATAAAAGTTTGGAAGATATGTGAGGTTCGTCAACACGCATTGGGGCAGCGCGGCGGACACTTCCTTGGCCTAAAACTAACTTTAAATCATGTAAAATCAAGACGCAAACGGCTTTCCATTGTTATTTTAAGACCATCTTGTATCAATAAGCGGAATATTTGCCATAGTTGTCAAACTTGGAACAGTATTCTAATAACGCCACTACACGATCAATATTGCTCATAGAACATTTATTCAAATCGATCAAAGATGGTTTTGTACAAAAAATATTATTATAGATTTCTCATTTGTTACCTACATAAATAAATTTTGATTATTAACCATATACGATGATATCCGTTTTAACCCTTTAATTTAACGAATATAAATAATTTATTAAAGTAATATGTAATTTGTAAAGTTTTATCATTTTTTATTGTATTGTATATTATTCATAATTAGTAATTTATTAAATTGCTTTATGATACTAAATTACTTTAACACATAAAACTATAACTTAAAAATCAATTACTCATAATATTGTAACGCTAATAAATTATAAAACAGTGTCATAAAGTGCTAACTGAACAAATTAATTCTATTCACCAAGCAATTATCTTCAGTCACGATGTTCAAAGATTAACGATGTTTATTACTAAATAAATCATACAGGGAAGACTTGAATTTGCATAAAGCTATCAAGTATAAATAAAAGCGTAAAATTTGTTAAGATATTTTTTTAATTAATAAAGATTAATCATTAAAATCCTTAATTAATCTAAAATAATAATTTTAATTTATTAACGATTTCAAAATAAAAATGTAAATATTTTTGTAGTTATCACTATATTTTTAATGTTTGTGGTTATAGTCATTTTTAAGATAAATAAATCAATACGAAAATTGAGGATCTGGGACCTCATACGTATACGCATATAAGTAAAGTTCATCAACAAGCAAATAAACAATTTTCTAAAATCTTATGAAGTAATGTAGAATGAGTATAAATACTTACGCTATTTTAAAGACCCTCTTGCTTGAACTGAATTACTTACTCGTAAAAGCAAAATCTTGTTTTCCCGCATATTAAGCCGACAGATGGGGAAGTTCCGAACGTACCTTGTTCGGAATGTATTGATATACATATAAAGAACAATTATTTATAAAATTGAACACTCCTTAACTCTTAAATAGCCTCAGGCATATTTTCTTTAACATGTGTAACTATTGCTGTATAATATAATCTTTCTTTTATACAATAAGGATGACAAACGGGCACACAGTCCACTTGATGGTTGCTGTGGCCCACAGACATCTACATTTATCCTCGATTAAGAATCAAAACGAAGACGCGTTGTCATCCCTGAGGACTAAGATGGAATGCCTCGTTTCCAGTAAAAAAGTATCTCCGGCCACGCTGCAGTTATATTAAGGTTGTAGCACGAATGGGTCGGCTCGGCCAGGGAAAGACCACGCTCTCACAGAATATCAGCGTAAAACAGCAGTTTAACACTGCTGTGTTTCATATGGTGATTGTAGAGATCCGGACACCCTTTTTTACTGGAAACGAGGCATTCCATCTTAGTCCTCAGGGGTGACAACGCATCTGCGTTTTGATTCTTAATCGAGAATAAATGTACATGTCTATGGGCCAAAGCATCCACTTACCATCAGGTCGACTATGTGCTCGTTTGTCTCCCACATTCTATAAAAAAGGATGACAAAGGTTAAAAAGGTTGATAATATTTTCATAGTTGTTTATTCATTTTCAATAGGAATTTATTATTAAAATGCGGTGTGAAGGCGGAATAGGGGAATCCATTCAAATATCTATACATTTAAATGAAATCGAATTGTCAATCTGTAATATTGAAAAAATCCTACCCAGGAAATGCCGGGGTAGATCACTATTAAACAATAAAAAATCCCGCGTGTAAATTTGAGTACAATTTTGGCTACATTCATTGTCATAGTAGCAGCAGTTTAGATTTACTCTAAAATCTGACTCAGCTACAGCGATAATAAAGCACTGTCATTTAAACGGACGGCATCAGCTTCCATTGTGGTTAATACTGCATGAGAGCTCCGCTACAATACTATTCTACGCTACAAAATATGTAACAATGCTATATATTTACTCTCCTTATGCACTAAATATCGGAAAAAATTGTTCAACTAAGTAATTGTAAATTATCAAATCTAGATAGAGTGTTAAACTTATATTATATATTTTTTATAGAATAAGGGTGGCAAACGAGCACATAGTCCACCGGTGACGCTGCACTGCTGATAAGTTGATGCTGCGGCCCATAAATATCTACATCCATCCTTAATTAAAAATCATAATGCAGATGCGTTGCCGCCCCTGCGTACAAAGAAAAGGGTCTCCGGTTCTCTATACTTACCATACGAATCGTAACAGAATTGAACTGCTCTTTGACACTGGTATTCTGTGAGAGCGTGGCCCTTCCCCGGTCGAGCCAACTCGTTCGTGATGCAACCACAATATAGCTGCAGCACGGCTCTATCGATCGTGTAAAAAACGTACGTCCCATTGACACCGGCGTCTCTCATTTCTTCTAGTTTAGGAGCAACAAGTACGCCGCAACACGCCAGTGCGTCTTGATGGACTTCACATTTCGTCGAAATATTTTATTCCTAAATTGCTATCCCAAATGCAATACGCAATTTAATCAGTGCCGTTGGGAATCGATCCAGTTTGGCTTGCGTACTGTGAAAGTTTCCGCTAACGATTAGCGCTTGAGCTACCACGACTCTTGGATATAATATAATGTTTATTGTGCATTTATATATTTTTTTCTTTTACTTAAATGTCTTATTTATGTACACCTTCACTATTCGCAATTCGATGAAAACAATTTTTAAATTAAAACAATAAATTTAAATCACTAAGTTCTTTGCACAAAAAGATTGTCCGGAAGAGCGATAAGATCACCTAGTGAGAAACCTTCTATACATATATAATATTTCATTTTGTTTCATTTTAATCTGTATTTTTTTACAATAAAGAATATATTTATTTATTGTGTTAAATAAAAAACTCAAACATGAACATTTACGCGACAGGAAGCTGTGTATGAGATGTACATATTGTGACGGCCCAATATTATTATTAATAATTAAATTCAATATAAAGGGGCATCAAAAATAGTCTTAAAATATATATTTTAAGCAACACAATTACATTAATAAGCATAAAGTTAATATAAATACATTTCCGACATTAGACTAATAACATAGTAAATTAAAGGCAAAAATATTGTCTTCCATAATAAATAAATTTATTATAAAAACTTGTAAAAATATTTAAAACAAGATAAACAATAGAAATACAAGTTGCAAATATTATAAAAGTAAAGACAAATAACGTTTATAAGATAATTAGAAAATTTGTTAAAAATTGTCTAAGTTGTGGAAGGAGTTTACAATAGTAGGGTCGTGGGTTCGAACCTTATATATTAATGACTTAAGAAAGTAAGGTCTATGATACAAAAGAATTATTATTGAAGGTCTCCTTGATGCATAAGCATTGTATGGGGTGTTCGAGTGACCGACTGCTCCTAGTACTGTAGCGAAATGACTAGTCCTTATTAGGGACTTGAAAAGGAATATTATGGTGGCGTGTATGCTGCTTCACGAGCAATTGGTCTGAGGTAAACTTGGGCTCGCTAACCGATGTGTCCTAGACATATCATCCTAGTGCTGGTGGTAAGCGGGTTTGTTGTAGCAATACGGCTTTCCCGTGGACATCGCACACCCATACCGTTTGTGGGCGACGTCGTAGCGCATAGCGATGCGTCGTCTATCTTTCGGATTGGAATGATGAGTGTGTTTGGTAGCACTTTTAAGTGTAACAGGCATACTCAACTTCATGCCTTATTAGTGCATTAGCGCTATGATTCGTGGAGTTTTGTCCACCGGCGTCTTAGTATCTTGCTACTATGATACGTTGGTGATATTTTTTCCATAACAACAATAAAAACTTTGTTTCCAAAGTCGATAGGGGTCATGTGGGTGTGTTGTGAGGGGGCGCCACCCATATGATAGTTGCATTGATTCTTACTGCTACTTGCGGTATTGCGTCTTGTGATGGATCTGCGGGTGTGCTGCGCCTGATTCGACGCACTTTGTGGCTCTGTTCGATGGAGGTATGCGGGTGGTGATGTCTGCTGGGATGTATGGGGGACCTTGAGATGGTAAGCCCGACGATAGTCGTATTGATGCTTGTTGCGTTCTGCAGCATAGCGTCTCTGCGATGGTTGTTTGGTGGGACGTTATTCTCAATGGCGCTCTCTACGTCTTGGTTTGACTCACGCCTGAGTAGCTTTGCCCTAGTCGGGTCCCTTCATTACGGGGCTGCAGACTGTCTGCCCTCCACGATGTTTTATATAACGACATAATATTATATCACTGTAGCTTTCCCACCTTTGAATGATTGAAGGCAACTTGTTGGTGGGTTAGACAAACATGATCGAAAATGCATTTACTCAACGTCAGTGACACAAACCCTTTCTGATGGCGAATTATTACTCTTATCTTATAACTGCCTTTTGGCTATATCTGCCGTTGTATTGGTTGGTGGAGCATATGTGTCGACCTCATGCGAGCGGTAGCTGGCGGGAGGATCTGAGGAGACTCTCAAGGCTGCGGCCGAAAGCCGCACATCGTGGGACCCTTGAGGTGAGCGGTAGAATCATGAACGCTCTGCGGCTAGTAGCCGTGCTGATTATACAATTGGTGGTGATGCCATACACTTATATCGCGTCTGCAGGAGCGGCGGTCTGGCAGGTGGTGGCGCTCACGGAGGGTTTACGGCCAGTGTGCCTATTTGCCTAAACCGTGTGACGTACATTCACTGTGGCTGGATTCGTTCGTATTCTGTATGGCGTTTACACACATTGACATGCGCGACTTCGGTCGATGTTTGTGCTTACGCACTAACAAGGGGCCAAGCCTCTTTTACCGGTTCGCCAGTTATTTTGCTGTGGACTACGGTCCAGTTCCCGAATTAGCGTTCCCTTCGAGGGGAGTGCATCAAAATGGTTGGCACTCACCGTGCACGGCGTGTGTGGGGCCGTGTGCCTCCCCTACATTTTTTTTAAATAAATGTAGGAGAGCGAAGCCCTTGTATCGGGTATTTTGTATAAATATTTTGTGAGCCTTTTCCAAGCGGGAAGGGATAATTAATAATAAATTAATAATGTAAACCTGATACAAGTGGAATAGGGATGTTTTATGTTCTTAACCTTTCTCGAGCCCTGTCTTCGTGAACGGGGTTCACTTAGCTTATAAGGCACTACCAACAGCTTTCAATTGCTCTAGTGAATATTCATTCTTCCAAAAGACACCTAAAAGAACTAAGTTACTAAACAAACACAACGTAAATAAGGGTCCTAACTAAGACGATCACGTCAAAAATATTACAAACGGCCTATTATTAAACCTTTTGAAAGATTATTTAGAAAGATCAAAACATATTTTATTAATCCTGGTCACATATATATAATTTTTATCGAAAAGGGGTAAATTAATTACATTAATTATATGTAATATGAATATTATTTTTATATAGAGAGGGGGGGGAGCGTTACAATATCATATTATATACATTGGCATTTGGCTCAACGAAAATCAAAAACGATCATGTGTGATGATGTTGAAATAATAATAATATAAATAAACGCGTGTTAATCGTTAAACCGGGTGGTGGCGTTATAATATAATGTCCTCCAGACTGAATTTCGGTCACGGCCGCCTGCCTCAACGGAGACTAGCCATCGGCGCATGACGGGAGTATAGTACCCAAGTGTATACGCAAGCACAGGTGCACTCTCTGTTCCCTAACTCTCATAATCCGATGAGACGGTAAACCAACACGACCGGAGAGAGATCAGTCGCAGGATCAACGGCTTTACGTTCTTTCCGAGGCACGAGGGTGAGACACTGCGAACTTCCTGACTCCGGGCAGCTATAGAGAATTTTTTGACGGGAAAACTCAATAATAGATTTTTTACCCGACCCGGGATTCGAACCCGGGACCTTACGATCAGCAGTCACACTACTACAACCACTAGACTACTGACCCCATATCTTCCCGTGGGTTTCGGGAAAGAAGATAAGATATAGGGAAACAAACTAGGAGAGCAGCAGCGTCTTCCAAACGACAATTAGATAGTGTAAAATTGCGATTGCCAACCCGCGCTTGACAACTATAGCAAATATTCCCTTTTTGAAGGAGACTGTGTTTAGCAGTGGAATTTGATAGGCTATAATGGACGGATGGATGATCTTAAGGCGACATTTCAATATGTATAATGTGGTAAAATCTAATAAATTGTGTTTGTTCGGATTAGATAATATCTTTCTAATGCCGTGAAGTGGAGAAGTAAAAGACTCCACTGCCCCAAATCATCCTGAAGGTGTCGTTAGTGTTGACATAGGGAAATGAACAAGGACATGGGCAACAGCATCTTCTTGATAACAACTCAAGTAATAAAAATTGCCATTGCCAACCCCGCTCCTCCTTGCCAAGCGTGTCAACTATGGCAAAAAACTTAAAATAATCATCATCGTCGTCATCATTTCAGCCTATCGAAGTCCACTGCTGAACACAGGTTTCCCTCATATAATGCTTCATAGGGCACGAAATTTGACACAGTTGCAACACTTGCGGGTAGTTTGGGAACTACAGTATTTATTTTTTAATTGTTATTAGGAGGACGATGCTGCCCGTCTTCCGGTTTTGTTAACAACTTGGTTGTGCAATAAGTACTAGTGGAAATTCTTACACCACCGCTGATGATAAGTGGTTGCTGTGACCCATAAACATCTACATCTATCCTCGATTACGAATCAAACTGCAGACGCGTTGTCACCCTTGAGGACTAAGATGGAATGCCTCGTTTCCAGTAAAAAGGCTACTCTACACTCACCATACGAAATACAGCAGTATTAAGCTACTATTTTCCGCCAGTATTCTGTGAGAGCGTGGTCCTCCCCGACCCGTTCGTGCTACAATACAACTATACTACTAAAGTAACTGCAGCATGGCTCTCTACCACGTATAAAAAGTTTTATAAGTATTTACAATATTTACAAACATAATACATACGGACACGTACGTATCATATTTGTTAATCATTTCTTTAGATTCCTCTCATAGAATCATTTTATTTTAAATCCAGCTTTACATTACAACAAATGCCAAATAACTTAAATACATAAACACTCACGCCTGTCACCCAGAGGGGTAGGCAGAGACTACAGACTTCCATTTGTCACGATCCTGACACACCTCTCTCGCCTCCTTCACATCCATTCACCTACGCATGGATGCTCGTCGGTTAAGGGTACTCCTAATTTGGCCCGTTTCCAATAAATCGCCAATTTGGTCGTAATGCCTAACTATAATACGAGTAAATTAACACTGAGCATATGGTGTCAGCTCAGATTTAATGTTTAAAATTAATTTGATGTGGTGTGATATGATAATTAATGTAATATAACCTATTAATAAAAACGAAAAAAGACTGTTAGCAAAATTTTATTAAAAATTTATTTTTTATTTACCTACACGGTGACAACCAAACATATACACTACTCGAAATGGTGAGAGAAATATTACTAATTATATAACAATCAGTGAACAGTAACAGTCACTACGATTATGATATTTTTCTAAAATTAATAAATTCCATGAGAGTATAAAGTAGTAGATATTATATATTATAGTATATTTGATTACCTTGTGAATATACTAGTAGAAAGCGCGCTAAGAATGTTTGTACAGCAGTAACAACATGCATTCCTAAGGAGACAAATTACTCCAGTTCAGCAATGACCTACTTCGGTCGTGGCTTTACTTTCAAATTCATTACACTTTGACAACTGCTTTAAAATTAAAAAAAAACAATTTGTGTTGCTAAATATTTAACACATTTTATCTCTAATTTATTTCATACGTATATTAAATTAAGTTTTAAAGATAATATTTCTAATAAAAGTTTAAGTGGTAAAGAGCTCATACAGCTTGCCAACGATGTCGCACGGTTTGGTTTAAAAAACTCACCGCGACTTCTTCTAACGTATGGGCAAAAGTGCAATGTAGAAATGCTATGAATCATAAGCAGAAATTTATTATTCTTAATAATCGATTTATAGGTACCTTTCATGATGTGCAGTGTATGTGAGAACAATGAATTTATACGATCATGGTTCATCGATTGCTCGCCAACCTTTAAATAATCATTCACTTTCTATTCATTTACTGGAAAGTGATCGTGAGGCACTCATGCGGTTAAATTTCTAAAGGAATTATATCCGCGACTAGGCATTGTCGCTGGAGACAAGAGGACATCTTGCCCGAAAGCTAAAAAGTATAGCAATTCAGCAAGGAAAGGCAGACAGCGTTTTGGCACAAATCTATACAGGTTTATTTTGCAATAACCGGCCAAATTTGCAGAGAAGATTCAAAATAAGTAATATGGGCAAATGCTAAGAAAAATAATTCAAAAAAATCTTAAACATTCTCCCCTTTTTAACTTTTACGTTAAAAATGCGTGGTAATGTATTATTTTAACTGATTATTCCCCCAGGCCAGAATTAACTAAAGCCAATACTAAACCTAAATTAAACTACTAATCTGGCATAGAAAGGCAATTCGAAACTATTGATTGGGCAAAGTTTTAGTTTGAAATTTTAAACTGCAATAACGGTATATCCTTATTTTATATATTAAAACTTAAGTTTAAAATTTGGCTACTCTGTGAAAAATAACCCTGTTTATAAAGATAAATTTAGTTATAAGTTGCTTTTGTAATAAATATTATATTTATTTAAATTAAAAAAAAAATTGGCCTTTAAAAGTACTATTTGTTTAAGAGTGTTTTTATACCTTTTGCTTATTTTATAATAAACCTTAAAGGCACCCCAAATCATCATACTTCGGACGTAAAACATAACAGGCTTATAAAGCCGCAACGTAATCACAAACTTCACGACTTAGCGTCCCTATGGGAGTCGTATCAACGGCACGCCCCAAAATTTATCTGCACTGAATAATTATTTGCGTTTATATTATTTATTTGTTACAAATTTAAAGCATTGTTAGATTAACATAATTAGCTATTATCTTGACTTATGGAATATAATATTTCTGTCAACAAACTGAAATTGTCGCAAATGTTAGTAAAAAATAAATCACAGGTACAGATAACAACGTCGCTAGTCACATCGTCATTAGAATATAAATAATTACTTCAAACAATATATGTATGCCATATCCTTCAAAGTTAGTTATGTAACTTGAGGTAGGTAGTATAGATCATTAATCTTGTTCCTTGAGAGCGGAACTTTAAGAATGTTAATTTGAACTTTCGGCGCCGATCTTCATTACAAGTATAAGAAAGGAATTTTTCAGCATTTATTAAAATTCCATATAGAAAATAAAGTTCTAGCTTCTGTTTTTCTCCGCACAATAATTAAATTTTTTTGATATTTGCCTTAAAAGTATATTTTATTCAACTTAAAAAAGAAAGTAGGTTTTCAATTCGATTGTATTTTCAACCAATAAAAAAGGGGAAGTTCAAGTTCATCGGAACATTTTTTGGGTATGTTCAGCAATAATTCTTTTCATTTTTGTTAGGGAGGGGTGGGTGGTCACATATAAATTTTTCCAAGATCTGATGATGGAGTCAAAAAGCTCTCCAATTCACGAAGTCTGCACGACTTATAATAGGTGAATAATCCTTTACCACATAAGCGATTTCGATAATTACATTTTTTTCTTTAACTACTACTTTTTAAAACTTTCATTATTATATGATATATTGAGTGATATCATCGCCAATTGTGAATTGATTTCAATCAGTTTTTCAAACGATTCTTCTGAGGACTCCATGTGGTAAGTACATGTGAAATAGAACATAATAAAAGAAATCTGAAACAGTTAATACCACGATACTACAACATACTCGTAGAAATGGTATAATGATTATGATATTTCTAAGTAATTCATTCACTTCATGCACAAACATTAATAATATATCAAAAATTGTTGTGCCTAATAACTGTTACAATTGTGAACAAAGAAAAGTATATTTTTTTAATGGAATGAATTCCTATAAAAATTTTTCACCAAAATTATGCAAGACTAGATTTGCTGTACTGTTAAATTTCGAAATATTTCGAGTACGTAATATGTAGTACTACGTAGTACTATGTAGTAGTACATAAATATGAATGATTCCTCTTGAATACTACTTACTACAAGAGTAATTTACGGTGATGTTTCCTCATGTTTAACACGTGTCCTAAATGTATTTTGACCAAGACCGTTAAATTTCGTAACACCTTTTTTTTAACTAAGGTGGGTATACATTTTACTATTTACCACGTGTTCGGCGGTGAAGGAAAACATCGTGAGGAAACCTGCATGTCAGAGAAATAAGAAAAAAATATTTCAAAGACATGTAAAGTTCGTCAACACGCATTGGGGCAGCGCGGTGGACAATTTCTTGCCCTAAAACCCTCTCAGAAATGTGCGGAGGCCTGTGCCCAGCAGTGGGACGTATATAGGCTGTAACTTTACTTTACTTACCGACAGAATGGTATCACTGCGTTTTAAGTTGGTAATCACACCCCAGCGCTAGTATTCCTACTATGGCAGGTGCACTGTTCGTGTTCAATGTATTTCGGCATATAAACTCTTCTAGGTTGTCGTTTCTATATTTTTTTATACATAAGGTTAACGTTAAACAAAAAATTTAGTCATTTATGATTTCTAAGCGGAAGTCAATTTGAAATAGCTTTTCAAATCATCTTCAGATGGATGGTGCAAGTATGCGTGCTTTACAACATAAAATACAAGGAAATGTAGTAAGCAAATCGATAGAAATTTGTCGCGAATATAAGATACGCTCCCAGGTGATTTTTTTTTCAAAATCATGTCAACAACAACGGCAGCCACGTAACCAAAGAAACGACAATTTGTTCAATATAACAAGTATTTTATTGACGTGCCGACATATTCGTATTTTATAAACAAAACCAAGATGATGACTTTCGAATGTGATAGCTTAGAACAAAACTATGACTTCAAAATTAATAAATAATATTTGTCTCATTCATTTAAACCATTTTATGGCGTCATTTGGTGTTGAAACGAAAGTCAAATTTCATGCATTTTTGATAAACTAAATGCTATCGCTCATTTTTATGACTTCTAAATGTCAAAATAGGGTTTATAAATTAACAATATCCATAAAGTTTCAAAATCATCATGGCGTATAGTTTTCTTTACATAACGAAATAAAAATATTCAGGTGTATTTAAATTACGTTATACGTAATTTAATTACAAATAATACAGTAGAAATATTTTATACCAGATATTCTTTAAATTTATTTCAGAGATGAAAATATTTTGTTCATTTATGTACGTAACATAAAAATGTAATCCAGGGGAGAGAAGGTCTTCCTATTATGTTTTAGTGGTTTTCAGAAATAGGGCTATAATCCTTGATATCGTAATACTTCTGTTTTTAGGATGTACTGTGGTAAAAAAAAAACTTTCACATTTTTTTATAATAAACATTTACATTTATAACATAATCATCATAAAAACAGATATGGCTAACTATAACGGCATTTAGGTACAAATATAAGCTACAATAAAGTACTTAGCTTAAGTTACTTACTTATTTGTAATATAATTTTTGTTAACAAAATATTAAATTAATGTTCATTGACATTTAATTTAAAGTAATTTAAATAAAATATAAAAAATTACTACCTTTACATATGTAAAAGTTAAGTTCCGTTGTTATAAATTCCATGAAAATTATTAACATTTTAAAATATTCCTATAATATTAATACTTAGACTATATCCTAAGATGCAACGGGTGTGCCCTGATAATTATTGTTTAGGGCACGGGGTAAGATCACATCCTGACAATCAATTTAAAAGTGATTATCTATCATGCGAATCATGTGAACAAGACGACTAGTTATAAAATCGCTTTCAATGTATCAACAGCAATTGCATCAATAAACTTTGCAGCTGTCATAGCAATAGTAGTAAAAGTAGCACATGTAAGGATAAATTTCACACCATGCTGCTCAAACTTTATTGACTCATAAATCTACATAGTTTTCAGTGTCTGATGTTTAGTATTGATCTGCATCTGTGTTCTTCAGGTCTGTCTGAAACGAATGTGAAAATAGGTAATGTGTAGTTTCAAACTGTTCTCAATTGAGTATTTAGTAACTTTCAGTAAACTTTTTCGCAGTTATGTAGTAACTTTAATTATTGTAAACAAGCAATCTATTTAGAAAAAATTATGTAAAAACATGATCTTCTCTATACATTAATTTAAAATTTCTGTAAAATCGAATTTAGTGCTCTTTTATTGGTTGGACAGGTTACTTACTAGCAGAGAGCGCAACAGCTCACTTTGCGGCACACTTGAGAGTTTGAGTGAGATTGAGAGGTTATATAAGCAGTTGTACACATATCGTTGGATCCACACGCAAGTGTAAGGATCCAAGAGCAAGTCTTATCCGACACTATTTAGATGATATCCCGGACGTCAGTCTGAGCCAGATTGACGAATGAGCTCTCTCAAGTGTGCCGGAAACAATGCCATACTCAGTCTTCAGCTATGACAGGTGGCTCTTTCTGGAAGACAGATCTCTGGCAAAGACTTTGGAGCCCTGGTTTCACTCGATTGCTTTTTCAATACGAGCAGTATTAAAGTTGCGTAGGTTCCGCCGTGTGCATTTTGAGATCTGTCTATTCAGTTGCCTGTATGCTTTCAAATCTGTTGAAGACTACGGTTTTATTTCTCATCTAGTAGCCAAGAGATTAATAGTATAATCGGAGAGTTTTTGTGTTCTCCTACGGCAGTTTTTGCAAAACTGATCTCCGATCGCATGAACAGTTTTCGCGAGCTTATTATTCATATCGTCCACTGCATTGCAGTCTTCTAGGCACTGAAAACAGCTTTGTAACTCAAGCTGAAAGGTTGCGGGACTTTGGATTAGAGCACGAGGGGGACGGAGCTTTGACTTCATTAGACGAGACCTCTCCAACTTAACGTTTAGATTCAGTGTGCCCCTAACCATTCGATGAACACTGCTAGTTTTCACCCTTGCGATCACTGAGACGTAACTAAACAGTTGTCATCTAGTCGTCATAATGAAGTCAATCTCATTTTTTGTCGAACCGTCGGGGCGCGACTAGGTTAACTTTCTGTGGGCTCGCTTCTGAAATAAAGAGTAAATCATAAAGAATCCCTCTTTCTCGAGTCGAGTCGAGAAAGTCGGTTAGCTGCTGGCCCCTTGGGTTTCGTTGCCCTATTCCAAGTTTCCCTACCTTCAGCTCACTTGGCGTTGAAGTCTACCATTAACACCATTTAGTGGGTTTTGGAGGAATTCATGGCTCCAGAAATATCCGATGTGCCGAGGTAGGTGCATAAACCTGTACAACCTTCAGCGAATACCGTTTGGTGATTCTGAGTATAAGGTACGCAACCCTCGTTGACACGCTCCCAATCTTTATAACGTTGTTAACAAGAGACTTGTGGAAGATAAATCCGACACCTCGCTGACTCGCAACAATTCGCTGACTTAGGGAATCACCGTGTTCTCCCACTCTCTTTGAATCTGGGATAAGCCTATAATATTCTACCTCTACTTCCAGCTCCAGGATCTTCTAGTCAATCCTCAGGATGTACCCATCTCCTGCCTGTTTCCCTCTGTCGCCTTTTACGACACCCACAGGAAGATACGGGGTAGTGAATATTCTTAACCGTTACTACACGGTACGGCACTATGTATATAAGTAAATGCACACATTTATACATATATATCTCAATAAATATATGCATAAATAATTATAAACATAAAAAGTAAGTTGCCTCAACTTTGTAAGTTACGGATATATTCGTATTTTCTTTTAAAAACATGTCTGGCAGGTATTATCCGCAAGTCAACAGGCAATTTGTTCCAGTCTGAGATGGAAGTAAATGTGACAGAATTTGACATAAACCAAGAATGCTGGAGAGAAGTAGACAGTAATAAGCTGTGCTAAGAACGGATATTGAGAAAATATGTTACTGCGAAATTTCAATCCTTCTTTTAAATAAAGGGTTGAGGAAGAATCATTAAGAAATAAAAACAGAGTGGACAGGAATCTTAAAGCTCTGCGCTGGCGTGTAATCAACCACTATAACTGGTAGCGAAATTCTGGAACGTGATCGTATTTGCGCAAGCCAAAGATGAATCATATGCAGTTAGTAAGTAACCTGTCCAACCAATAAAAGAGCACTAAATTCGATATTACAGAAATTTTAAATTAATTTATAGAGAAGATCATGTTTTTATATAATTTTTTCTAAATAGATTGCTTGTTTACAATAATTAAAGTTACTACATAACTGCGAAAAAGTTTACTGAAAGTTACTAAATACTCAATTGAGAACAGTTTGAAACTACACATTACCTATTTTCACATTCGTTTCAGACAGACCTGAAGAACACAGATGCAGAGCAATACTAAACATCAGACACTGAAAACTATGTAGATTTATGAGTCAATAAAGTTTGAGCAGCATGGTGTGAAATTTATCCTTACATGTGCTACTTTTACTACTATTGCTATGACAGCTGCAAAGTTTATTGATGCAATTGCTGTTGATACATTGAAGCGATTTTATAACTAGTCGTCTTGTTCACATGATTCGCATGATAGATAATCACTTTTAAATTGATTGTCAGGATGTGATCTTACCCCGTGCCCTAAACAATAATTATCAGGGCACACCCGTTGCATCTTAGGATATAGTCTAAGTATTAATATTATAGGAATATTTTAAAATGTTAATAATTTTCATGGAATTTATAACAACGGAACTTAACTTTTACATATGTAAAGGTAGTAATTTTTATATATTTTAATTAAATTACTTTAAATTAAATGTCAATGAACATTAATTTAATATTTTGTTAATAAAAATTATATTACAAATAAGTAAGTAACTTAAGCTAAGTACTTTATTGTAGCTTATATTTGTACCTAAATGCCGTTATAGTTAGCCATATCTGTTTTTTATGATGATTATGTTATAAATGTAAGTGTTTATTATAAAAAAATGTGATAATAAAGTTTTTTTTACCACAGTACATCCTAAAAACAGAAGTATTACGATATCAAGGATTATAGCCCTATTTCTGAAAACCACTAAAACATAATAGGAAGACCTTCTCTCCCCTGGATTACATTTTTATGTTACGTACATAAATGAACAAAATATTTTCATCTCTGAAATAAATTTAAAGAATATCTGGTATAAAATATTTCTACTGTATTATTTGTAATTAAATTACGTATAACGTAATTTAAATACACCTGAATATTTTTATTTCGTTATATAAAGAAAACTATACGCCATGATGATTTTGAAACTTTATGGATATTGTTAATTTATAAACCCTATTTTGACATTTAGAAGTCATAAAAATGAGCGATAGCATTTAGTTTATCAAAAATGCATGAAATTTGACTTTCGTTTCAACACCAAATGACGCCATAAAATGGTTTAAATGAATGAGACAAATATTATTTATTAATTTTGAAGTCATAGTTTTGTTCTAAGCTATCACATTCGAAAGTCATCATCTTGGTTTTGTTTATAAAATACGAATATGTCGGCACGTCAATAAAATACTTGTTATATTGAACAAATTGTCGTTTCTTTGGTTACGTGGCTGCCGTTGTTGTTGATATGATTTTGAAAAAAAAATCACCTGGGAGCGTATCTTATATTCGCGACAAATTTCTATCGATTTGCTTACTACATTTCCTTGTATTTTATGTTGTAAAGCACGCATACTTGCACCATCCATCTGAAGATGATCCTCTTTCGCCTATAAACATATTTTTTGATTTCTTACTTTAGTTTCTTTTTTACTTAAGTTTGAAACGCTATTTCAAATTGACTTCCGCTTAGAAATCATAAATGACTAAATTTTTTGTTTAATGTTAACCTTACGTATAAAAAAATATAGAAACGACACCTTAGAAAAGTTTATATGCCGAAATACATTGAACACGAACAGTGCACCTGCCATAGTAGGAATACTAGCGCTGGGGTGTGATTACCAACTTAAAACGCAGTGATACCATTCTGTCGGTAAGTAAAGTAAAGTTACAGCCTATATACGTCCCACTGCTGGGCACAGGCCTCCGCACATTTCTGAGAGGGTTTTAGGGCAAGAAATTGTCCACCGCGCTGCCCCAATGCGTGTTGACGAACTTCACATGTCTTTGAAATATTTTTTTCTTATTTCTCTGACATGCAGGTTTCCTCACGATGTTTTCCTTCACCGCCGAACACGTGGTAAATAGTAAAATGTATACCCACCTTAGTTAAAAAAAGGTGTTACGAAATTTAACGGTCTTGGTCAAAATACATTTAGGACACGTGTTAAACATGAGGAAACATCACCGTAAATTACTCTTGTAGTAAGTAGTATTCAAGAGGAATCATTCATATTTAAGTACTACTACATAGTACTACGTAGTACTACATATTACGTACTCGAAATATTTCGAAATTTAACAGTACAGCAAATCTAGTCTTGCATAATTTTGGTGAAAATTTTTTATAGGAATTCATTCCATTAAAAAAATGTACAAATATAATTTGTAGAAAAATATACTTTTCTTTGTTCACAATTGTAACAGTTATTAGGCACAACAATTTTTGATATATTATTATTAATGTTTGTGCATGAAGTGAATGAATTACTTAGAAATATCATAATCATTATAACATTTCTACGAGTATGTTGTAGTATCGTGGTATTAACTGTTTCAGATTTCTTTTATTATGTTCTATTTCACATGTACTTACCACATGGAGTCCTCAGAAGAATCGTTTGGAAAAATGATTGAAATCAATTCACAATTGGCGATGATATCATTAACAGATCTCCAAACGCACGCCGCGGCACCTACGCAACTTTAATACTGCTCGTATTGAAAAAGCAATCGAGTGAAACCAGGGCTCCAAAGTCTTTACCAGAGATCTGTCTTCCAGAAAGAGCCACCTGTCATAGCTTAAGACTGAGTATGGCATTGTTTCCGGCACACTTGAGAGTTTGAGTGAGATTGAGAGGTTATATAAGCAGTTGTACACATATCGTTGGATCCACACGCAAGTGTAAGGATCCAAGAGCAAGTCTTATCCGACACTATTTAGATGATATCCCGGACGTCGGTCTGAGCGAGATTAGAATTCCTTTCCAGCATTCTAATCTCGCTCGGACTGACGTCCACCTGCTCGCTAAGACTGACGGTACATTAAAAACAGCAATGATGCAGGCGAGGATGGAATTACAGCGGAGCTTCTGAAAGCGGTTGGAAAACTGGTACTTAAGATCTCCATTCCGTTCTTCATGGTGGCACTATTTTAGAGGCGTGGAGTGGAAATGCGGTGGACTTATTCTTCAAGAAAGGCGACAAGGCTCTCTTGAAGAACTACAAACCGACTTACCTTCAGAGCCGCGTCTACGTGACGACCACATACAAACCTTTCGGTAAATTGTACAGAAGACTGAAGAGTACAATCTGCCACTTTGCCTGGCGTATGTCAACTATGAGAAAGATTTTGATTCCGCCGAAATTTGGGCGGTGCTACAGTCCCTTCAGCGATGCTAAGTCGATTGTCGGTATATCGATGTTGGAGTGTTTGTACAGTAGGGCTACGATAGCTATCCGATAAGGAACCGTACGAAACCTATAGGATTACGAAGAGGTATATGACAGGTTGACGTTATATCTCCGAAACCCTTCAGTGCTACATTGGAAGACTTTTTTAAGCTACTGAGTTGGAAAGATACGGTATTAACATCATTGGCGAGTACATTATTCACTCACCTTCGATTTGCCACAATATAGTCTTCATGGCAGAATCGCTGGAAGACCTAAGCACTATGCTCAATGACCTCAATTGTCATGATTTAAAAGATGAAATATGATTTAAGATGAAATGAAGATACAGTTCGAAGAACCGACAACCGATGGAGAAAAAAGGAACTAGATTGGTAGCCTCGTACCGGTAGGCGTAGTGTAAGCTGACCCCTACTGGATGTATTGACGACCTGGTAAGACATACAGGAAGTCGATGGATGCAGGTGGCTCAGGACCGTTCCTTGTGGCATTCCTTGGTGGAGACCTACGTTCAGCAGTGGACTTGTGAGGGGCTGTAACGATGATAAATGATGATTTATATCAATTATATATGTTTTATATATACGTATGTGTATATTTTATGTAAGTGTAGCATATATATATATATATATATATATATATATTATAAGTCGCCCTCTGTTGTAACTAAGGTTAGCTGGTGGCAATTTACCTATTAGGGCAGTTAAAAACATAATATTATTATTTTCCCTTAACGATTGAAAATATCAAGATTCATCAAATTATAAATATATAATATTATGTAACTAAAATACAAACATCGCTCATCAACCTGTAATCGGTTTTTGTGTTTGGTTGCGGTGTTGTAAGGCGGATTCTAATCCTCATGCTCGACACAAATGTTTGTAGGACCTACAAATAATTGTTCGGGTTCTGGATGACTGTACATGTGCAATTCAACGAATTCACGATACGAGAGACAATTTTAATGCTAATGAAATATTTCAAATAAACAAAAAGAAATCAGTTAAGCGGGTTGAGAACTGTGACATCTCCTTGTGGTGCCGAAGAACGTTGGCCTTTTTAATCGACAAAATGTCTTGCTTGCAACAATAAAATATCGACGCTCCATTATAGTTTTAAATACTTATGTCCAGTTATTGATTTTAGTTGACTTTATAGATATTTTATTTTCTTAATCGTTAATTTTAACAAAAAATTTCAATACAAAAATAAAAAATAAACTTAAAAACAAGCCACAAATATTTTTATAGAAGTAAAGGTAACAAGCGAGTACAGTCCAACTGATAATGAGTTCATACAAATTTTTTATAGGATAGGGTGATAAATGAGCGCACAATCCACCTGATGCAGTAAGTGCAAGCATAGACATGTACATCCCTCCTCGATTACAAATCAAAATGCAGATGCATTGTCACCCGTGAGGACTAAGACGGAATGCCTCGTTTCCAGTAAAAAAGGTCTCCGGTTCTCTACACTAACCATACGAAACACAACAGTGTTAAGCTACCATTTTACGCTAGTATTCTGTGAGAGCGTGGTCCTTCCCCGGTCGAGCCGACCCATTCGTGCTGCAACTATACTACTAGTATAATTGCAGCATGGCTCTACCACGTATAAAATTATATCCTATGGCCTAATGCCACTAATTTATTACCTATTTCTTTCTATTCGACCCTAAAAAAGGAGGGAAACACAATTCGACTGTATGTTTTTTATATTTTCCAGTTGAGTCCCAATTTAGAAAATTCTTTTTTTATTAAAAGGTTATAATTCAGTGGTGGTTCGTATAAATACATAAAATAGGGGTGTCGATATAAGGGATGAAGTTTGTGATGTAACTATTTATGTTTGTATTTATAAGTAGCGATATTGAGATTGTAGTATTCTTTGGTCCACTCAAAAGGGTCAAAGAAATAAAAAGAAAAAAATTATTTCCCGCTCTGCAGTTGTGGATTAAAGTTTTCTACACAATAGTTCAGAACCGACTTCAGAATAAAAAATATTTTATTATTTTGTGGTTTTTGAAATCGACTTTTTCTTTCTGTTAAAAGTTCTTTTTTATTTTTCCACATGATCTAAATTTAGAAAACTTAGACGACGGGATAAAATGATTTGCACTAACGATGAATGAATCACAAAATTTATGAACATAATTTACATATTTTCCAAACACTGACGTCATAGTAGGAAGAAAAAATGTGTAACACAATGTTTTTATATAAATCACGGTACATTCAGTCTATGTCTGTGGTTGACCCTTAAGGATTAAGATGCAAAGCCTTATAACCAGCGAAAAGGGTCTCTAGTTCTCTTCACTCACCATAATATGAAACAGATGCCTATTGTTGATGTCACTAATTTTACACAATTGCGAAAAGTCCTCCCCGTTTGAGCTCTATTAAAATACAAGGTTAATTTTTTGGACCTGAAATGATCGTGAATACATTATCACATCTCCCATCATATTCAAAACCTTTTTAAGTTGACGTCTGGACTGGCTTTCACAAATGAATGTCTGCTGGCACACAGCTTCTTCAGGTGATGAAAATCGCTGTCCACGCAATTTATTCTTTATTTTAGGGAAAGTATAGAAATCATTAGGGCTTAGGTCGGGGCTGGCGGATGGTCTAATAATTCTATGCTTTCTTGCTCTAAAAACTCTTTTGTTCTGTGTGCGGTGTGCGAACTCGCATTGTCGTGATGGAGGATGATGCGGCGATTGCAGTTCTCTTTACGGAGTTCAGAAACGACCTGTGGCAAACAAATGCTAGCATACCAGTCTGCATTAACCGTTCTTTGTCCCTCAAGGGAAATAGTCGTAACATGACCGGTTTTGGAGACAAACGTGGCCACCATTTTTTTTTGCAACACTCCGTGAACGAACAATTTTTGTTGGCTTTAACTCATTTTGGAATACCCAAACTCGTGACTGGTTTCTTGTTTCGGGTTCGTACGCATATATCCAGGATTCGTCACCTGATACGATGTTGCATATAGCATTTGAGGATCCTTCTTGGAATCTTTCGAGAGTTCTGACGTACCAAGTAACGCGAGCAAAACAACTTTTTTACACCTAATTGTTCATGCAAGATTATTCGTATTTGACTCGTGCCAATGTCTAAAGTTGCCTGAATTTTGCGGTATGTCACATGCCGATCTTCCTCAATCAGCTTACGCACAGCATCAACGTTTTCTTGAGTGACTGCTGTTTTTGGACGACCTTGACGGGGATCACTGAGTTTGACACGTCCACGTTGAAATTCAGCAAACCAGCGATAAATTGTGGTTTTGTTTGGGGCTTTATCACCAAATGCAGAAATCATCCGGTCCACACACTGTTTTTGTGTTAAACCACTTCTAAAGTCGTAATAAATCATCCCTCTTGAATTTTATCGAGTCAATTCCATTTTCTTAACGACTAAACAAGTTTGACAAAACCTTGTGACAAGACCGAGAATCTTTTTTTTAAATAAATAAATAGTATTCGATTTTTAAAACCAAGGAGTTTTCAATTAAAAAGATTTTAATATGACAGGAACAGTGGAAATATTCCATTCTCGATACTTTTAGTGCAGCCTCTGTATCCTTCCTATTTTCTTTATATTAATATAAAACAATTATAGTTAAAACTGCTTTGAAACAGAACGAGTAAGCGTCTAGAATATATACATTTACGCTTTTATAATGATAGTATTTCGGAGTTTTGTAGTAATATAACAAGCCAATAAAAGTGAAACAAAGCCGCGCAGTCCCCATGTCAGAATTCCTATGAGAGTAATTTCAACACCACACCCCAAAATTTTCTTAGGTCATAAAAATGCCCTTTCCGTTTATTTGTTCAAATAAGACATTGTAAAAATATATAATGGCTGCAAGATAGTAAAATATTTTTTCTTGCATTTTTCTTTTTAAATAGTTGTACGAAATCTCGTTAGGCTTATAGATTTTATAGATACGAAATTAAAGCGATGCATTTTATAACATTTGCGTTTTGTGTAGGTAAATAACAAGCATGTACTTACAGAAGTATTCTTAAAGGCTAAATGACAACTCAAAAAATTAGCTTCGTATTTCACAGTTTTTTTACTGAAAGTTTTGTTTTACTTTTCTTTTAGCTTAAGCAGCGAGATACGGGTTCTATCCCATTGTTATCTCATTTGCATTGTTATTTTTAGTGGCATTCATTGAGTTCTCTACCTATTCACTTTTATATGCTTTTTTTAATTCCTATTGTAGGTGAATTTACGGCAATCGCACATTGTTGCTTATTTGCATTTAAATGGCTGACTCTGTCACTATGTGGAATGCTATAGGGAATAGATCTATTTATTCCATCATCTTGGTTTGATCGCCTTGCTTGCCTTGCTTGATGGGCAGAGGCGGTTGAGTTCAGGGGAGGCCTTGGCGGTTAGTCGTAGTAGACGGTGCATGCTCCGATTACAAGCCTTTTAATGCTGGTGTTCCACAAAGCTGCGTGCTACAAGGGTGACACTGAAAGTTCTTATAAAATAAAAACTGAACAAACTAGCAAGTTATTAGTTTTATTATATCTTTTCAAAATAGCGTCCGTTTACTCCGATGGATCCACTGAGAAAACGTTCCCATTCGTCCTTAGGGGTGTCTTCAAAGGTATTTTAAAACGCAGCCACAGCTTCCTCGGCGTCTATAAGACGTTTTCCTCAAAGTTTTTTCTTATTTTCGGAAATAAATAAAAATCGCAAGGTCGGGGCTATATCACAGAATAAATAATAGTACTACGTAAAGAAGTTTCACTCTTTTGATCTTGAGTGCTTGCCGACGTTTAATAGCACACATAACTATTATTAATAAGATGAATTGCGCACGCAAGCTAAATAAACCTTTATCGCTGCACGCGAGTGTCCGTATTACTTTGCGTCTTTTCCCATTACTACATAACGGCTGTTTTTCCGTGGTTGCTTAGGGCTGTCAAGAATATATTAAAAATATATTAACTTACCTTGACTAGCCTTGGTACTTATTAAGCTTATAATATGTATTAATATATGCTCATTTATCTACTATTTATGCACGTTTCTATTTACGAATCTCCATCACCAAGGCAAAGAATATACAATATGTAGTTGCTATTCGTACGTTACCAAGGTTTGCCTGGAAGTGATCACTGTTACGCGATGAGGCAACCTAATTATACATAAATTTAAATGTTGTGTACAATAAAGAGTTTAAATAAATAAATTAATGAAACGTTAAGTAAAATAGGTAAGGTACCCATTCTGATTGATCGAATAAACATATTTTTGCTGCTATGCAAATTCTGTGCCTAACGCATGCAACGTGCAGGATCAATCGCGATTTAATAAATCTAATAAATAATATAATAAAAAAATTAATAAATATGATAGAAGAAATAGGCAGGTAGTGTAAACAACAAATGAACCTGAAATACTATTCCTAAATGAAATGGGATTGTATTCTAATTAGTTAAAAATCTTGTAAACAAAGTTTTAATTTCAGTGCTTTGTCATAACTTAAAATATTTTAATTACAAAAGACATGTAAGTTACCTTATTCAATTTACCTACATAAATTTCGTAAGTTACCTACGTAAATTTCAACTAAGTTTTGTAATATAGTACTTAGGTATTACTTTTGTATTTAAATTATTACGTAATTCTTTTTGCTATAAGTATTTATTTAAAAAAATGAAATAAATGTACCTTTCATTATCCTTAAGTAACTTAAAAATGATATATCTGAATCCTTTTGTTTGCTCATTATGCGTCCATCCACGCAAAAATTATAGTAGGTTCGAAGTTTTGCCATTTATCAAATAGATAGTTTATATACACATATATTAATTTTAAATCACATTAAAAAAATTTGAACTAAACTATTTATGTAAACAGCGTTAAAAATACATCAATCGCATAGAACGCGCTAGCCCCGACTGCATATTACACCCTGGGTGAATCGCGATTTTAGGTAATTATTTCACGCAGGTAGCAAGAGTGACAGAGGCCTGGCTATATGGCCGGTGACCCAGTAATTCCACGTCTGACATCGCTAAGTAGTCGAATGTTCGCTTGGCGGTGTGCGACGAAGCGTTGTCGTGGTGAAGGAGGATCCTACTGCGAGGTCGTTTCTCCCAAACTTCTTCCAAGAAAAGTGGAAAACAATTGTTAGTGTACCACTCTGCAGTAACTGTTTTTCGATCCTCCGAAATAATTGTTGCGTAATGACCTGTCCTTCCAAAGAACGAAGCCGCCATCTTTTTTTCCTCCATTTTAGTAGGCAATTCCTCGGATGGAAACATCCAGATGGCAGGCTGTCTCTTAGTTTCAGCATCATAACAATAAATCCATCTTAAGTCATCCGTAAGTATGTCGAACACAGCATTTGAGTCACCTCCGTTAAATCTTTGAACCATTTCGTGACACTAATCAACACGACGGAGATAGGTATAATATTCATGGAGGATTTTGTGCACTTATCTCGTACCGATTCCTAAGCTTGTCCAAATCTGCTGATAAGTCACTCTTTTATCAGTCTCTATCATACGCCGCACAACACTGATGTTATCTTCAGTCGCAGCCGTCCCTCACGCAGATCATCGGTGAGATTAGTGCGGCCAGGTTCAAACTCTTTAATCCAGTTGAAAACAGTGGCACGAGATGGGGCTTCATCGTGAAAGGCCAATCGAAGTCTATCATAACTTTCTTGTTGACTTAAATGACATCGAATGTCATAAAAATCATTGTACAACTAAAACAGAACAATGAATATTCGTAATAAATAACTACTTATTCAATAAGTTCATCTATAGGCACATATAAATAAAATTGAAGTGTCTATCTACAATATCGAAATAACTGCTCAATATTGTGCTATTGTTTTGCATGCCATTATAACATGAGTAGACATTTTTAAATTTTCGTCATATGTCTGTCTGCCCGTCTGTCCGAACTAATTTTCGGAATGGCGAAACGGATTCTTCGGAAACAAACGGAACGGAACGGAAACTTCGCGAACCGATAGAGAGCAAAGCCGGTGATCTTTATTTTGTCCTAAAATATCAGAGAATTTTTGCCTTACCTAGACGAAGTCAGGGCAGATCACTAGTAGTAAATAAATTTTAATAAAAAAAAGTTAAAGCTTCAGGTTATTTACGTCTCATAGCTGGACACAGGCCTCCTCTCGTTTCTGAGAGGGTGTTGGGGCAAGGAAGTGTCCGCACTACCCCAATGCGTTAACGAACTTTACATGTCTTCAAAATATTTTTTTTCTTATTACTCAGACGTGCAGGTTTCCTCACGATATTTTCTTTCACCGCCCAGCACGTGGTGAATCAACAATTAAAATTGCCATTTAACAATTGCATTGATGCAGGCGGGGATCGAAACCGGGTTACTCTCGTACTTTAAAATGTATAGCAAGCGCTTACTCTCTGATCTATCACGGCTCTCAAATTTTAATACGTATTATCGAATACATCAAATTGCATAGTCCTTTTAACTATATAAAGCTCATTATTTTTTGCAGCCGTTTCCTCTTCTGAACTAGTCGCTATCATATAAGATAGGAGCGATCTCCAGGTGACACGCTTCGTTAATCTTTTTTCTTTGAAAAGAACTTAAAGAATCTTAATTTGAAGCTTCAACGCTTTTCTTCGACGGAACTGTGTGAAAGTATTTGGTATTGGTTTGGTATTGATATTGACTGCAAAAAGTACCTACTTTTTTAATATTTTTGTATAAATTCTAATTTATAGGAAAATACAAACAGATTTTGTTATATGCTAAGCAAAACAGCTTCTGAGTCCATATAATGGATTGATGAAAAATAGCAGAGTGAAGGAATGCAGCATGATGCCTATATCCTTAGTAGAATTACGTAGAAATTTGAAACATAAAGTTGTTTTTTTTTAGTTTCCGTTATTGAAGTAAAGAGATAGATAAATAAAAGTAAAGAAACTAAAATATATTTAAGTTCGTTTTAGAGCGTGTGTTAATGGAAAAGAGTATTACTATGCGCTGTTCCAATGTGTATTGGCAAACTTAACAAGACCTCGAAATGTTTTTAATTTTTAGTCGTGCAAGTTTCCATATGAAAATGAAAATTAAATTGTGCGCTCAGTTTCAAAACTATCCCAGCTCTTCTTCTTCCATAAGGTTCAGAGGAAATATAACATTAACCCCTCAATCGCCATAAATTCCCAAGTCGTCGCATGCATCCTTCAAATCCCGAGCGGCCGCATGCGACCGCACCCACCCACAGCACTTTAAACCAAAATGCCGCGTGGCTCTACCACTTTAACAGTGGTAGAGCCACGCGGCAGCTTTGCTGTTGCACGTATAGGCTGGCTCAAACCGGAGTGAAAATACGACCTCACAGAATACCGGCGTGAAGTGGAAGTTCTGCTTCCGCGTTTCGTCTGGTGAGTGCAGGTGGCCGGAGGCCCAAATCCCCCCCCCCCCTCAACATGGTAGCGGAATTAAATAATGATAGACTACCCCAGGAGGGTACCAGCACCCCTGGAGAATCCCTCGCTGAGCATCCACGACCATGTTTCTCCACTTCTGAGCGTGGGTGCTCAGGCTGCCCCGTGTATTCTGGGGGGGGGGGGGGGCAGAATTCCGCTCAAGACTACAACTGCTCGGGGCAAATGGAGCAACAAGACCAAGGCGACCCCTGCCACGCTGTCCGTGAATTTCTGCAATATCAGGGGACTTCACTCTAACCTAAACGCCGTCCACTACCATCTCGAGACGGCGAGGCCGGCTCTGCTCCTTCTGACCGAGACGTAGGTGTCCTCTCCGGCTGATGTCTCGTATCTCTCCTACCCGGGGTACAAACTGGAACACTCCTTTGTGCCTCGGGCTGGAGTTTGCGTTTACGTCAGAGAGGACATCTGTTCTCGACGCCTCGGCAGACTTGAAGGTTCGGACCTGTCCATCCTTTGGCTACGCGTAGACAGCGACGACCATCCGCGCGTTTACGGGTGCCTCTATAGGTCCCATAGCGGTAATGCCGAAACAGACCGACTCTTCGACCACGTCCAAATGGCTGCGGATTCGTTGCTACAGCAGATCCCCTCCGCAGAGATCGTGATCCTCGGCGACTTTAACGCCCATCACGCCGAATGGCTTGGTTCACGTTTAACCGATCATGCGGGGAGATCTGTTCATGATTTTGCCTTGGCATATGGTCTGACACAACTGGTTACTTCGCCTACGCGGATTCCAGATGTGGAGGATCATGCACCTTCCCTGTTGGACCTTCTGCTGACCTCTCACCCGGACGGATATCAGATTTCCGTCGACGCCCCTTTAGGCTCCTCGGACCATTGTCTGGTCCGGAGTGTTGTGCCACTCACGCTGAAATCGCGGTTGCATTCTGCAGGCTGCCGCCGTGTTTGGCACTATAGGTCAGCCGATTGGGATGGGATGCAGTCTTTCTTTGCATCCTACCCTTGGGGGCGGGTTTGCTTCTCGCCGGATGATCCCAACGTTGTTGCGGATTCTGTTACTGATGTGGTACTTCAGGGTATGAAACTTTTTATTCCTTCCTCTGTGGTGCCCATTGGAGGCAAATCTCAGCCATGGTTTGGTCGCTCCTGTAAAATAGCATCATGCTATAAGCAGGAGTGCTACCAAGCCTGGGTTGATGCATCAGCGTCCCGGGATGTAAACACCAGCGCTCTAAAAAAGAAGTATAATTCCGCCTCTAGGTCTTTCAAAAGAGTCATTGCCAAGGCAAAGTCAGAGCACATAGGCAGAATTGGCGAGAAACTAGTTCGCCTTCCTTCTGGAACCCGTGCATTCTGGTCTCTCGCCAAGGCTGTCCAGGGGAATTTCTGTCAGCCATCTCTTCCATCTCTGCACAGGGAGGACGACTCACTGGCCCATACTGCAAAGGAGAAAGCCGATCTTCTAGGCTCTTTCTTTGCGTCTAACTCGACTCTCGATGACGGGGGGAGTACGCCGCTGACCATCCCGCGGTGTGAGTGCTCCATGCCGGAAGTGCAGTTCACACAGCGCTTGGTTCGCAAAGCACTCCTCTCCCTGGACATCCACAAGTCGAGTGGGCCTGACGGAATCACCCCAATTGTGCTGAGGACGTGTGCTCCAGAGTTGGCACCGGTTTTAACGCGTCTTTTCCGGTACTCCTACTCCCTAGGCGTAGTCCCAAAATCATGGAAGACGGCTTTCGTCCACCCGATCCCTAAAAAAGGCGACCGCTCAGACCCGTCCAACTAACGGCCAATCGCCATCACCTCCTTGTTCTCCAAAACAATGGAGTTCATTGTAAACTGCCAGCTCATGAGGTACCTTGAGCATCACCAGCTGATTAGTGACCGCCAATACGGTTTTTGCCGTGGTCGGTCAGCTGGTGATCTTCTGGTCTACCTCACTCACAGATGGGCGGAGGCAGTAGAGTTCAAGGGGGAGGCATTGGCCGTTAGTTTGGACATTGCGAAGGCCTTCGATTGGGTTTGGCACAAAGCGCTTCTTTCGAAGCTCCCTTCCTATGGGCTTCCCGAGAAATTGTGCGATTGGATCACCAGCTTTCTTGCAGATCGGAGCATCAAGGTCGTTGTAGACGGTGCAAGCTCCGATTGCAAGCCTATTAATGCTGGTGTTCCACAGGGCTGCGTGCTACCGCTAACGCTGTTTCTTCTGCATATCAATGATATGTTGCATACCCGTAACATTCATTGCTATGCAGATGACAGCACTGGTGATGCTCTTTACACCGGCCGAGCCAATATTTCTCGGGAAAACGTCTCCGAGTGCCGGGAAAAACTTGTGTCTGAAGTCGAGTCTTTGCTGAACAGAGTCTCGGATTGGGGACGACTAAATCTAGTCCAGTTTAACCCCCAGAAGACACAAGTTTGCGCGTTAACCGCTAAAAAGAACCCCTTTGTCGTATCCCCTCAGTTTCAAGGCACTCCCCTTGTTGCCTCAGCCAGTATCGGAATCCTCGGCGTCGACATATCGAGTGACGTGCAGTTTCGTGGTCACTTGGAAGGGAAGGCCAAATTGGCCTCGAAAAAGCTTGGCGTGCTCAGCAGAGCGGGACAGTATTTCATGCCGGCACAACGCCTGCAACTTTACAAGGCGCAGGTTCGGCCGCACATGGAATACTGTTCCCATCTCTGGGCTGGGGCTCCCCAGTACCAGCTCCTTCCACTTGACCGCATCCAGCGCAGAGCGGCTCGAATCGTCGACGACCGAGTGCTTTCCGATCGGCTCGATTCACTGGCGCTGCGAAGAGATGTTGCATCTCTTTGCTATTTTATCGCATCTATCACGGGGAGTGCTCTGAGGAATTGTTCGGATTAATCCCAGCCGCCAAATTTCGTGAACGCACTACACGGCAAACGTCCCGATACCATCCACACCATCTGGATGCTTGGCGGTCCACCACTGTACGTTTCACAAGGAGTTTTCTTCCACGTACAACCTCTCTGTGGAATAGTTTACCACCGGCGATTTTTCCGGACCGATACGACCTGGGGACCTTCGAGAAAAGAGCTTACTCCTTTCTAAAGGGCCGGCAACGCACCCGCAATTCTCCTGGTGTTGCGGTTGATCATGGGTGGCGGTAGTCACTTAACATCAGGTGAGCCGCATGCTCGTTTGCCCCCTCTTCTATAAAAAAAAAATCATAAAAACTTATAGTTAGAGACTAGTTTTCTATGAAGAAGTTTGACACTATATAATCTATATAAAATTATCTATCCTATAGTCTAAACAAAAGTCAGTTATTATATATACTATGGAAAAAAATTAGTTGTGCCAGTTAGGTTAAAAATATCACATTGCCAAAAATAATAATTAACATAAAAGTTCATTAAAAACCTTTTTTGATTTATTTTTGATTTATTTATAATTATGTTATTGAATAACTCAAAATTACAGATTTCAACGAATGACAAAATATTAGTATCAAAATTTCAAGTTCTATCAACCAAAAAAATATTGAGCTTAGTTACATCAGAGTTAACCTAACTAGAAATAAATAATTAAAAAATGTGTAAGGATTAATGTAACAAAAAAGTAGTAAACTATTTAACCAGAGTACGGCTTTCACATTTCAAACCCATGTTTTTATATTATTAAAGTACCAAGGAGAATGCCCTGTAATATTACTTGTATTTCGACGTTAAAATCTGTAGCCACATAATATGTACTCCTACTAGTCCCCCACCCGATGCAGTAACAGAACATAACACGTTTGAACGCCAAACTTTCGGCTTCACATGAAAATATAATATAGAGAGACTGGATGAAGTTCTGTAACATATTTTAAAATTATTCACATAAAATGGTATGGGTTTTTTTTTATAGATCTTATCCATTAATTAAAGATATAAAATAATTTAAAGTATTTTGAGGCCTTAGATATTATCAAACACGTTGATAGGGCAGTAGCTAAGTGTTTGCAGCCGCGATGCGTTACGCTGCGGCTTCGATTCCCACATGAAATAAAGATATTGTGTATTTTCTAAAAATAATCGTTACAGCTCTGTGATTTCTATGTGTGCAATTTATGGCTTTAAAACTCGTCCTAGTGTGGGAATAATGATTTAATTGAAAATGAGATTAACTGTTTTTTCGCAGTTTTGTGGTTGTTTTCAGTCCGCTGCAGTCCACTGCAAAACGTGGAGTTATGAAACTACATCTGTTATATAAGAGAAATAAAGATATTTCAAAGTTTCTAATACAAGCACGATAGCAATAATTGTAACTACATACATTTCACAACTATTATTTACTTGTTTTCAACTAAGTCAAGGTGTCAAAATCGATGTGCGGTTAATATTTCACAGTGGCGACGTTAAGTCGACGGAGATTTATGAAGCGGCAATAGTCGATGTTGTACAATTAATAAGCCTCTAGATGAAGAACCCTATTTAAGGCAAGGTCTGTCCAAAACAACATCCACAATATATACTCAAGTTTTTTTTAATGTTTCAAATTTTCCCGTTAAAAAATTATATAATCATTTTTTTATATATTATTTTTGAAAAATATTAAACCTTTATCATTAATATATACAATACATATAATTTTAGTACTTAAGTAAAAATCAGTTTGGAACTACATTGTAAATTACACTTTTTTAGTAGCATTGAAACGGTACGCGAGAAAGAAAATACCGCGAAATTTTGTTTTTGGATGAAAAAATTTTTAACATCGAAGAAAGTTATAACAAACAAAATGATAAGTTATATGCCCACAGCAGTGAAGAAGCCAGCACGTATATTCCGAGGGTTCAACGAGCAAATTATCCTTCGTCACTCATGGTTTGGCCGATATTCAGGCTTAACTGAGGTGTTTTTCTGCGAAAAGGTGTAAAAATCTGGCGAGGTTTATCAAAAAACCGTCCTAACAAATGTAGTAGAACCTCTTTCTCAAACAATGTTCAAAAACAGACATTGGATGTTCCAACAGGACTCTGCACCAGTTTATAGGGCACGAAGCATCGTCCATCGAGTTGACTTTATCGGACATGAAGACTGCCCCCCTTCTAGTAGGATTGAGTGTGAGTATGGTGTGTGCTGCGATTGATGATTGGCCGCGTCGATTAAAGGCATGTATTTAAAATAGGTGAGAGCATTTTGAATAATTTAAATAAAATTGTATTCTAAATTAAACTAGCCTTTTATTTTATATACTATTTCCATATAATTATCAAAAACTGTATTATTAATTTTATAAAAAGTTTTTAACAGAAATTATTGTAATGCAAATAGTTTAAAAATGTATAATTTTCTGAAGACGAATGTGGTAGTAAAGAAATATTTAAAAGCAAGTTGAAAACGTTTTTTCTGGATACGTGTAATAATTAATATTGTCTGAATTAAAAATAATAGTATAAATTAATATTTCTATGTGTAATAATAAAAACAAATTAAAAATAATGGGGTATGTAAATAACACCGCTAAGTTTACATTTAATTTAACTATTTTAAGTTTTAAATCCAAGATCAGGATATTAATTATAGTAGGTACATAGAATGTAAGTAGATGATGTATTTGTAATAAAATACCCTGCAGTTTGGCGCCAATAGTATATAGGAAACAACCGACTGTATTGTGTGTAATAAAGCATATATGTATATATATATATATATATATATATATATATCGCTTTCTTGAAAATATGTCGCAGACATCAACCATCACTTGTAACTTAATGTTTAAAATATATGTAAATAATAAGCTTTGTTCTATATCTAAAAGGCCGCTTATAATTTTCTACCTATCCCCCACAAATTGCTTCCATCCCCAGTTCGCTTAAGCCTTTCCAGCACCATTGTTTCTGTAGTCGTCTTCAAATCGTAGGCTAGACCAATTTTAGCCATTAAATCTATGATCAACGTGGACGTATTGATCCAGTTGTTCCCGATCTCGGCCGTTCTATAGTCCCATGGGAACACGTGGTGGTAGTTATGGTAGCCTTCGCCACCAGACAGCAGAGAAACGATGATCGATTGGGTTGGTTTGATGGTTTTGTCGTACGGCTTGTTGCCCCATAAGTGAGTGACGCTGTTGACGCTGAACGTTACGTGAAGTTCGTAAACATAGCGAAAAAGGTTAAGATAGAAGGCATTTATAAAAGATTCATTCCAGAAATAAATTGGGACCAGCGTTGGTATGACAAAACAGCACATACCTATCACGGGAATGGCATATCTGAAAATTTAATGATTTTATTACGTGTTTTTGAAGTGCAAACCTCTTTGGAATATTTTTATATATATATATATATATATATATATATATATATATATATATATATATATATATATCATCATCATCATCATTATAGCCCTTCACAAGTTCACTGCTGAACATAGGTGTCCCCCAAGTAATGCCACAAAGCACGGTCCTGGGGGCTCGCCCTACACTACGTCTACCGGTACGAGGCTGCCACTCGAGTACCTTTCTTCCCCATCGGTTATCGGTTCTTCGAGCTATATGGCCGGCCCATTGCCACTTCAGCTTACTAATCCGTTGGACTATGTCGGTCACTCTGATTTTACTGCGTATTTTTATAGTGAAAAGTCCTACAGTGCGAATTACATGTTAAGGCGGCCAGTCTCAACACAGACTTGCCATCTAGGTAGAACAAGATTATAGTGCCATAGTGTATGCGCAGGTTCACTTTCTATTCCCAGTCACAAAGTCAGTCAGTCAATATATATATATATATATATATATATATATATATATATATATATATATATATATATATATATATATATATTTGAAATATAGATATATAAGATGTATCTATATAGATTTGAATACAATGAAATGAAAAAGCGATATTAAAAAGAGACAACCATAAATATCTACATACATCTACATAAGATTTAGACTGCTCTTCACTGCTGACTGCTGTCCACCTGATTGTAAGTGGTTGCTGTAAACCATAGATATCCACATCTATCCTCGGTTAAGAATCGAGATGCAGATTGTCACCCCTGAGGACTAAGATGGAATGCCACGTTCCATTAAATAAAACTCGGTTCTCTACACATAAAATGCAAAACACAGCAGCATTAAGCTGCTATTTAACGCTGGTATTCTGTGAGAGTGTTGTCCTTCCCTGTTTGAGTGGACCCATTCGTACTACAACCATAATAGCGTTTTTTTATATAATGAGAGTGATAAACGAGCACACAGTTCACCTGATTGTAAGTGGTTGCTATAATCCATGATAGAATATAGTAATAAATTATTTGTGTTACGGCCACCTGGCGTCTATTTTAAGTACCATTTTAAGAGTCGATGAATTTTTGTTCGTGTGATATTTGATATTTTGTTTTATGATTTTGTTATGATACGTGCCGGTTAAGAATCAAAATGCAGATGCGTTGTTAAACCTGAGGTTTTAGATGGAATGCCTCGTTACCTATAAATATAGATAGATTTACAGGGTTATTTTTCAAATTGTATCCAAATTTTATATTTAAGTTCATATATTTTTGGCAACAACTACGCACACGCGAATCATTCAATTCACAAAGTTTTTGCCGACCGAGAAATCCCTATGAATATGTGCGTGCGTAATAAAATAGTGGGCATTAGATATTTATGAATGACAAAAATATAATGCATTACCACGTGTTCTGAATTTAAAAGATAAAAAGGACAGAATTTTTGAGATTTATTTTTAATTAATTTTCTTCACCATTCACCTATATTACTTATTCTGAACCTTATCTATAAATTTGGACGTAAATTGCAAAATAACCCTGTATTGTACTTACTTCTGCTGAAACTTCAACACGGCATTGTTAGTAATGTCACTCATATCAATGGTCTTCCCTTTTTCTATCACTTTCGGGTGTTTCCTCACAAGCAGCCATCCGACGTGCGAGAAGAAGAAG
Organism: Parnassius smintheus behrii; assembly: GCA_036936625.1. Classification (NCBI taxonomy): domain Eukaryota; kingdom Metazoa; phylum Arthropoda; class Insecta; order Lepidoptera; family Papilionidae; genus Parnassius; species Parnassius smintheus. Next base: position 26,932,005 of record JAUPFT010000019.1, on the reverse strand, counting down.
CCTTTAGAAGCGTTGTACGGATCCGCGTCAGTGTCGCTGTATCTATACATGAAAAAATATTGATGACTACCTCGTTGGTGTACTGCTCGTACGCGTGATTGTTGATCATGAGGTCCTGGGTTCGAATTTAGAATCGGGCCGAAATCTACCACTAGGTTTTTCTGTCAAGAAAATCTCAGTAGCAGCCCATAGGCAGGAAGTTGTCGATGTTTCACTCACGTGCTTTGGAAAGCACGTAAAGTCCTTGGTCCTGAGACTTATACCTCACCGGTCATGTCGGGTTACCGTACGATCGGACTTTGTGAATAAGGGAATAAAAAGTGGACCTCTTCTTGCGCATATACTTTTCCTACCTAGATGGCTAGTCCCCTTTGAGACTGTCCACCGTGACGTATAATTTGGTCTGTAAGTTTTAAAATTGTATTTTGCAAATCTCATAATGATTTCTTATTATAAGCGGTCACCTCAAAATTTCGTATTTATATTATTTACTTATCAGTACCAAAGAAATTGAGTAGCTGCAGTAGGTACTCATCTACCACGTGCCCATGGAAAATATCTTAGGGAAACTGGCATATTTTAGAGTACGACACGTCAATATTTACAAATACTGTAAGATTCTGCGTAGATCGGGACAAAAGTAAACATTCAAAAGTTGAAGGTAACCGGGCTAACTATGAAATCGGGACGCAATCACCATTAATCACCTCCCCCCCTGACCATGGATGCAGCAACTTACAGGCAGGCTCGCTATGAAAATCAATAATTTTCGAAAAATGGGGAAGTTATTGTATTTTGAAAATCGAGTTCTGATCCGACGTCAAACCAAAGTCAGATCTCAACGTTCCGGGGCCCTAGGAAGCTATTTGGGCTATTTTTGTGACATTGTCCGTATGTATGCATGTATGTGTCTGTATTGAAACAAATAAAAGAACGTGGATTCCCAAAATTATGACTAATATTACGAAACCAAGTTTTATTCAAAATATGTAATTCTTATTAAAAGTATTTTTTTTTACTTTACCAGTGAATTCGGAAAAAAACCTCTGTCCTTGGAAGAAACCCAGCGGGATGTTTTTACTAATAATATATAAATACCAGTACATACAATTACCTTAAAAAATATAGATAAAAATACATAAATAAAAAAAGTCTATGGAATCCCATAATGTTCACTTAATCGTACCTTTTAGATAGCCGCCTAATTTATAATATATAATAAGCGGCGAATTCACTAGACGGACTTTCCCACGGACATGTCTGCAGATATGCCCACCGGGCTTCACTACTATAGGTCTGTGCAAAGTTTGTTAGTGTAGGACCGTCGCAGTCGGTGTGGCAGACTTGCCTGTTGAACGTCCGCGCGATCTCATTCTCGCGCGGGCACAGACATGCCAGAATGTGAATGCTTACTACGGGCAGCGTTCACAGACACAAGAGCGACAACAACCAATGCAGACGGCCTTTTCTATTAAATTGATGAACTTTCGAGATTTTTAATTTGTAATGAGTTTTAATGATAACAAAATATTTTGGGAAGAGTTTATACGACTCTATATCCATGCGCAAGTAATTACAGGTCTCCTGGTTTATCAACTTCTAATTATTTATGTAAATTGATATGGCTAAACTCATATGTGCACGCACACACAACTTTTCACGTAGCAAGTCTAAGACAAATCAAAGACTACAATATTATATACGGAGACAAACTGATGAGCCTGTGTAGTGTATTGCGGCGACAGACATGCCCGGACAGACAGCCCGCGGGCATGCCCGTCTAGTTAATTCCCCGTTAAGTGAACTCTACGCTTTAGAATTTTGCAAAGGCGAATGTTTTGAAAAAAAAAAAAATTTTGAAAAAAGTGAATTTTGTTATAAATATTTATACATGTGACAGGGGAGGAAAGGGGGAAATCTCCCGCCGGGCAATGTGTTCTGCCCGGGGAGCGGCCAACGCTCAGTGTGATAATTCGGAGCTATTCTATAAAAATATATTGTTTTTTTCCCATTAGGCAATCTGTGGGGTAGACCTATGTTCAGCATTAGACTTTTATAGACTGTAATTGATAGATGGATGACGATACTGCTGGTAGCTAGGCGTTTCGTCACAGTAAGCCATTTGTTCTTTCATTGTTGTAAGCGATGTCAGCAAAGACTTATATGTATACTACAGGACGCGTTCTGTAGCCTTAATACAGTGCTCACTAAGTTACGGTCAATTCTCTTTAATCCTTCAGTTGACTGCAAGCTGGCGAGTTTACAAGTAAATTTTTTTATAAACCGCGAACGTTGTTTTCGACAATCTAACACTGATTTTCACAGAAACGCTGTAATTATTTAAGTACGCACTTTGTCAACGTGATTTGAAGTATATATCAGATAAGTGTGTAACTTTATTTCGTATTTATCTTAAACAGTAACTGTCTATGTGTAAATGAAAATAGAACTGCGTGACATACTTAGCTACCCGCACAGCCGGCACCTCATGCCTGTCAGCCTGTCACACTGTTTTTGTTCTGAACTGTCGGCCCAGTAGTATACATTGAAGTCTTTGGATATCAGTACATCCAGTTTTGACTGTGTACAGAAATTTAATTCATAATGTCTATAAAAGAAAAACCACAGAAAACGATATCCTATTACTAACTTGTGATGCAGTCTGTGATCCCGTATCCACACAATTGCGGTGTCTTGAAAAGCAATAGAATTTAAAATCATCAAAATTATTTCGAGTGGCAACTTCGCTTTAAATGCCTTGTGTGTCCATAGACGGTTTGCCCCGATAGTGATGCCCAAACCTCCGGCGTATGTATAAAACATACCTACATATAACATTAAAGAACACATGTATGCAGTTCACTCGCGGCAGAAGTGAAACCCTATTTTTATTTTTAACAATAAAAATAATATTAATTCTTATTTATTATTAATTTATTGAGACCGAGATAATAGTAAACACAGTATACTGTAATACTTCTCTGGCAGGTTGCATCCTATAGATGTATATGTTTGTCTCTTTTTAGTGTAGCTTTATCATTTCATCGAGTTTTAAATCGGAAGGATTCTAAATAACTTTTCACTTCATTAATAATATTCCATTATCTGTTCTGGTCTTAAGGGTATAGAGAGTTGTAATTATATTTTTCGGCTGTGAGGCATTCCATCTCAGTCCTCAGAAGAAACGCATCTGTATCCATGAGAGGAGACAACCTCTGAAGACTATTATTGGCTGCAGGTGTTCATGAATTTCAGTAGCAGATTACCATCAGGTGGACTGTAAATTCGTTGATCACCCTTATTCTATAAAATAATTAAATAAAAGAGCGTTTTATAACAAAAAAAATGAGAGTTCGTTTGTAAATGCAATACTATATCTACATGACAGCTTACAAAGATCTTTATGTAATTTTCACCAATAAGTGGAACTCCCTTTCTACGTAGCAATCCGTTTGGATAGATATCACCCTCTTACCTATTCCTGCGGTCAAAAAAGTTCCTAAAGTCACGTGTGCGTATATCAGAGCGATAGTGGCGGTGTAAAAATATCCACTACCCCATATCATCCCGTTGGTGTTGTATGACAATGACAGGACGGCACACAGTCCACCTGATGGTAAATCGATGCTGAGACTCATAGACACCTATAACTATCACCGATTAAGAATCAAAATGCAGATGTGTTGTCACCCTTGAGCACTAAGGTGGAATGCCTCGTTTCCAGAAAAAAAGTGTAACCGCTTCTCTGCACTAACCACATGAAATACAGCAGCATTAATCTGCTATTTTACGCTGGTATTCTGTGAGAGCCTGGTCATTCCCCGGTCGAGCCGACCCATTCATGCTACAACCATAATATAGCTGCAGCATGGCTCTACCACCTATATAAAAGCCCTGCCTTCCTGCTGGCATTGCTCTCTACTTGGTCGTGAAATTTCATTGCAATCGGTTTAGCTATTCCGAAATTAGCCCGGGCAGACCGATAGACTAACAGCAATTTCAAAAATGGTTATTTATTTATAGACTTGCAACGAATAGTACTCGTATATTCGGCCACATGCCGAATACCAAATATTCTGCGGACACGTAGCCGAATATTAGGCAAAAGTGTTCGACCGGGAAGAAAGTAGTGTTTATTCTTCAGGGCGTCTAATCTATGAAGCTAGGACTGTCTATGAGAAGAAATGGAGTAAACTACTGCCTGAAAATTAAGAAATATTAGTCTCTCTGCATAAATATCTTCCACTTTAATTACGATAATTCGAGTGATGGTTATTTTTGTAATTTTCATTATATGGAAGTTGATTATATGGCTATGGCTTCTTTAATGATTACAAGAAAAAATAAATAAATAAATACATATTTTTATTATACCAATTATCTGACTACAATAACTGGTCAAAGTCCGAAAGAAAAGAATTTATTCTCGTAAGAATTGACGTAAATTCACTTATATGAGAAATACATTAAAAATAAAATACTTAATGAGTGTTAGGTAGTAAGTGGTCACCGAGCATGCCAGCAAAAGTACACAAATATTATATTATGTTACAAAAGTAAATAAATAGTGCGGGTAGAAGAACATTATAACCATCATAACAGGGTCGAAGATCAACAGAACGAAGATCGGCCGTGCAAACAGAAACAAACGGGGCGGGAAAACACAGATACCCATTACAATGATAATATTATAATTGTAAAATATTAGGTATATTAACATTTTATTTGTCATATTTATTTGTTTATTAAGTAGTTAAGGTGTTATTATAATTTGATTTTGTAAATTTTTAAATAGTTTTATAAATGTAAGCATACTTTCAGCTACGTTGTAATCTGTAGGCAGTTTACTGTATAGTTGTGCGCTTTTATAACCGATATTCGTTTTTCCATTGTTTGTTCTAGGCCGTCGCAGAATTAGGTTATTAGCACTTCTTAACATTTTTGTTTGTACATTTTTCTTTTCATAAAAGTTGTTACGGATCGCCGTAACGCCGTTCGAAAAATGAATAAAATGCGTTGTTCACTGTTTATATAGGAGGCAAGCGGCGGTGAGGAGGAACTTGTACTTTTTCTTCTTGTAGTGCCTTTTCGGTGGCTGGAGAGCGACTGCCGACCCTACCGGCCGGCTCGTCTTTTATATGATTCGGCCGCTGCTGGCCAGCGGACCCTTGCCCCACCCCCGCGCCTTTCTTTATTTCTTTAAAATTCTTATTTTTTAACAATCATACTTAACTATATAATATTCTTACATCTATTTCTTATACTATTATGTACACAATAATCATCTTACATTCTAAAAGGTTTTTAACTTTATAATTCACAATTTTTAAGCTGAGAACCCTGCCCCGCACCTCAGCACTATAAATATAAAACGTCGTGTCGCCCTACGCGTAGCTTCATTTGCTCCGCAGCCGCGTCACGATAACATGCCCTATAGATGTTACAATTATCTTTTTTACTAGAAAGGTAATTTATATGAATGGTAATATGTAAGAAAAGTAATACATAATAAAGGTGATATGCAACAAAAGTAAATTAACTATAAGAATACAATTTATATTTTAAGCTCTATGCTAACTCTCGTTATTTATTCGATGCCTTTATTGGGAGAGTTATTGCATAGTTACAACATCATTCTTTTATATTATCGAATATAAGTTGTACATATTTAACAAATTAAATACAATAATTAAGACTACGGCTGCTTTTCCGTGTTGTTGTATGCACCCTCGCTAGTTGTCGAACCTAGCCGGACGCGACCCCCGTGGCTCCGCCCACCGCCCCTGAGTTGCTCAACCCGTGCTCGTTGTACTAAGCAGGTATCCCGTCGTTTTGCGTCGTGCATATTCTCCCGCCGTCGCCACGCTGCGATCCTTCTGGTAGCACGACGATCTTCTTTGTTGGTCTGCGTAGTGTATGCCCACTGCTAGTGGTTACGTCCACTACTCGTACCTCTCCGTCGACGCCAGGATATACGTTGCTTATTTTTCCCCTGGGCCAGATGTTGCGCGGTAGATTGAAGTCACAAATGATGACCAGGTCTCCAATCTTCGGCGATGCGCCTATGCTGCTGGGCTCCCGCCGGTGTTGGAGTAGGGGCAGGTATTCCTACACGCGATGAGACAGTAGGTGTTGCCCTTTTCTCCTTGGTGGGGGTGTTGCGTCGGTTTGTTCTTTGCCAGCCAGGGTCGCTATCTAGTCTTGCTTTGTTGCGTTTACGCCCAGCCTTCACCACGTGCTTGTTTGGTCTGCACATGTCGATGAATAGGAGGACTCTCGCTGTCGCTCTTATGAGGCGAATCCATTTTGAAAATCTTTCTATTTGTGGCAGGTGTGTTGTTGGCGAGTCTTCACTTTTAACTGTGATGTTACATATTTCTCGTTCTTCCCCAGTGTCGTATTGCGTTGTTTTCTCTTCCTGCGGCCATTCGGCCGGTGAACGTTGTAGAAACGGGGGCCCTCGGAACCACCGGTGCGACTCGTCGAACCTTTCTGGTGTGGTTCGGGTCGCGTCATCTGCCACGTTTTCTTTGGACGGTAGCCAACGCCATTCGTTCTTTTTGGTCGTATCTTCTATCTCCGCCAGGCGATGAGCGACGAAAGCTTTGTACGCGCGGGGCTCCGACCTTATCCACACTAGTGCAGTACGAGAGTCGCACCAGTATGTCTTGCCCGTTATATCGTCATCGTGCTCACTGATCACGGTCTGCGCAAGACGAGCTCCCAGTAGTGCCGCTTGTAACTCGAGCCGTGGTATGGAGATTGGTTTTAGTGGTGTCACGCGGCTCTTGGCGGCGGCCAATGATATGTTAACGCTGCCGTCTGCTCGCTCCGTTCTCCAATACACGGCGGCTGCGTAGGCCTCCTCGCTTGCGTCGACGAAGGTGTGTAGTTGCCGCGCCGACACTGGGTTGTAATCGTAGCATCGTGGTATCCTCAGTTGTTCTAGGGCGTGAAGTGAAGTAATCCAGCCTTCCCATTTTTCTTTTAACTCTATTGGCAGAGGGTCGTCCCATTCCGCCTTGTAACGCCATGTGTCTTGGAATATTCTCTTCGCTGGGGTAGTCACTGGTGATATTAACCCCAGCGGGTCAAATAATGCCATTATTACGCTCAGCGCTTCGCGTTTAGTTGGCAAGCGTTGTTTTTCTTTTACGTCGATCGGCATCTTCATATTGTTTGTATTAAATCCAATATGATCGCTTTGCACATGCCAGAGCAGGCCGAGCGTCTTCTCAGTTTCTTTTCCGCCCAGGCGCACGGTCGCGTCGTGTTGTTTATGCTCTGTCGTTATTTCTTCTATTGTTTTTTCTTCGTTCGATGTCCACCCGCTGAGTACGAATCCCGCTTGTTTGTGGACGTGATCGACTGCTTTTACAGTTTGCTGAGCTTCCGTGATAGAGTGGAAGCTCTGCAAGTAGTCGTCCATATAGTGATTTCTTTTTATGGCGACCGCAGCTTCCGGGTATGCCTCTGAGTGTTCTTCAGCATTTTTATTTTTGATATATAATGCTGTGCATGGTGATGATGTCGCTCCAAAGATGATCGATGTCATCCTATATTCCTCCGGTTGGCCCTCCCGCCGCTTGCCTCTCCCCAAGAAACGTAAAACGTCTCTATCTTCTTTGCGCACTTTGATCTGCATAAACATTTCTTTTATGTCGGCGCTCACTGCATACGGATACTGTCTCGGAACCTCATGATTACTCCCGGCAATGATTGTAATAAGTCCGGCCCCGAGTGAAGCATATCGTTGAGACATATTCCTGCTATCTTCGCTGCGGCGTCGTGTACCAATCTCGGCGGCTTGTTAGGCTTCGCAGGGTTGATGACTGGGAAGTGTGGTAGATACCATGTCTTTCCTTGTGGCGGTGGCATGGGCGCGCGCTCTGCGTAACCTGAGTTGAAGAGGTTCTGTATGCGTTCTTCGTACTGTTGCTTGAGAGTGCTGTCTCGGTCGAGCCTCTTCTCTAGAGTGTGCAGACGTCTTTCCGCGTCTTTGTAATTATTTGGTATTTGGAAATCCTTTTCTTTCCACAGCGACCCTGTCTCGAATCTGCCGTCCGCCGACCTCCTGCTGGTCTCCCTCAATATTTGCATAGCTCGCTGCTCGGGATCTTCTTTAGGCCTCCTTGGCTCGATGCACAGTGATTCTAATTTGAAATAATTCTTTATTTCTTCTTCTATTGGCTGTGCCTCTTCCCTTTGATGTAGTCTGCCGCAGAAGGTGACCGTCGACGTCAATGAGCTATGACAGCCATGCAGAACCCAGCCCAGGTTGGTGTATGAGGCGACTGGTTGATCTCGACGACCGATGCGCAGTTTTCTAGACACTATGAGGTGCCAGTTATCTTGCCCGATTAGTATTTTCGGTGAGGCGCGTTCGTAGGTGATATCCTCTTTGATATCCAGCAGATTTTGGTAATTCTCCAAGTGATTTTCATTCACGGATTCTGGCGCGAAGTCCAACCGCTCTACCGTACGCGCTGCTTCTATGTTGTGTTCCTCTTGCGCGTGCTTTCCTCTTATTTTAAGGCTGACGATCTTGCTCTTCTCATGCTTCACCTCCGAGCCAACCCCTTGTATCCACATTGCGTGGGCTGGACCGTCGGCGCCGATGACGTCAGCGATCGAGGCATCGACTAAGGTGACTGTGCTTCCTTCATCCAATAATGCGTATGTTTCGACGCAGCTTAGCGGCCCCTTTATTGTTACGGGCGCAATCTTTAGGTAAGCACGGCGGTGTTTGTATGGTCGAGTTGTTGTGATGACCTCCTTTGCCGATGTTGCGGTTTCCATAGCGGGTTCTTTTTCAGTTTCTGCTTTTCTGTCGTGATGCAGCAATTTATGGTGTTTCATCACGCATCCGTCTTTTCCGCACGGTGGAGCTTTGCACAGCAATCGGCGATGTTTGCCTCGTAGACAGTGGTAGCAGATATTATACTTCTTTGCTACTTCCCATCTGTCATTTGTGGACAGAGCGGCGTATGACTTGCAATCGGGCAGTTTGTGTTCTTGTTTGCATTGAGGGCAGCGTTCTTCATATTGTTTCTTGCTTGTGGCGAAGGCACGTTCTATTTTTCTCGGCCTTCGCTCTCTCGGTTCGTTGTCCTCCGTGATAAATTCCGGCAAGGCATACGCGCTGCATTTATCCGCTTCTTCGTTTAAGAAGATTGATATTTTCTTAAGCTCTGGGATATCCTCTTTCTTTCTGGCTGCATAGTCGTACCATTTGCTTCTCAATATGGGCGTGAGTTTGTCTGTGATAACTCGCGTCATCTCCGGACTATGCAGATAGTGTGCTTTCTTGAGTGCTTCCACGGTGCCCACTACGTTTGCTATGCGATTGGCGAATATGCATAGCTCCCTGGGATTGTCCGTGACTTTGTTAAGTAGCTTCAGCTTCTCAATTTCTAAGTGAATTAATGCTTCTGGTCGTCCGAATCTCCTTTCCAAAGCTTCTATTATTATTCTGGGGTCTGATTGGCTTATAAGTAGGCAGCTTGCGGCCTCTTTTGCTATCCCTTTTAAGCTTCGGCGTATTCTCGCTATGTTTTCGTTCATCGTGAAGTACTTTGAAGATTCTTCGTACGTTGTTTTGAAGCTGAGCCATTCTTTGCTGCTACCATTGAATGTGGGCAGCTCTTGCAAATATTTCGGCGGCTCCCTTGTGCTTCTCACTGCTTGTGATAAAGCAGCGGCTAAGGTAGCGACGTCGATTTGTTGTGTGTACATAGTCTTCTTTCTGCGGCGCGGTATGTTGTGGAACGTATTGCGGTGCATACTGTTGGAGTACGGGTGGTGCGATCTGCGGTGCTGGTTGCGACGCGAAGTACGACGTGGGTTGCGGTGCGGGCTGCGGCGCGGGTTGCGGCGCGGGCTGCGGCGCGGGTTGCGATGTAGGTTTTTCTTGTAACCATGTACTAATGCGCACTGATGCTAAGTCGTCTTCTATTTCTTCCTCTTCGTCCTCGGTTGATCCGACTTCTGCTTGTAGTCGCTGCACATGTATCTCCTGCAATTCCATTCTTGCTTGCAATCGGGCCTGCTCGAGCTTGAGTTCGGCCAACCGCTCTTTCGCTTCTAACTCCGCGAGGAGTCTCTTGCGTGAGACTATGAAATGAAAGTCACATACTTCTTTGTGTGCCTACGTTGCACATTTTTGATTTTGTCGGAATGAATTTGTGTAGAGTTGCCAGCTCCTGTTTTATGTCTTAGAGAATTTGATAAGATTAAATAAAGGAAATACGATGAAAATAAAGGATGTCTTGTTTTCAATAAAATACTGTTATGGTATCTGTATCAACATTTATTAATAAAAAATACAATGTTAATACGCAATGTTTTGTCAACTCACTGATTTTTAAACTCTGATCTCAACTAGCAGAAGGAATCTAGAATACGCGCGATATTGCCTCAAAGAGTTTAAGGTCCTGTACTCCTTAGCTCAAATTCTAATTTCAACCTCCACATCCCCACGCGTCGTATGCTGTGTACCGACATGTTTGTTATCACTAATACTGTAAGTAGATACTTATTTCATTATATTTATCATATTTATGCCTGTTTCTTTACGCCAACATAGTTACTTCTTATTTTTATTACGGTTATTTCACATTTTAATTTTACGTCCTCCTGTTACGTAAAATACACATATTTTGATCGTAAGTGACACAACTTTCCCGTTCAAAAGTCGACGCGAGACTGATCAGGTGATCGGGCGGCAGGGAACTAGGTTCAGGACGCCGATAGTTTAGGAAATTTCTTTTTACAGTGAAAATTAGGGTAATTTAAAAAAAATTAAAAGAACATAAGCCCTGCTCTATAGTCAGTTCAGTTAGTAGGTACGCAAAGACTCATGATAAAATTTCAAGTATTTTATGAATACCAGCGGTTTATTGTTCAGTTTGGAGGTAACATTTTGAAGAGTTTTTTTTCTATCGAGAAAATTTTACGAAATCGTGTTTTTGTCTAACTTAGTACTTATCATTAATCCTCAATTTTACTTTAATGCTGCAATATTTTCGGCATAACGGAGGATCTTTCTAAGCCATTTAAGGTAGTATAGGCCCTTAAAGATTTTGTATTAGGGGACAATATAATTTTTTGGATCTGAAACAGAGTATGCCTTTTAAAATAAAGGACGTCTGGCAACCCTAATTCTGTGGGAAGCGGACGTGCTACGGTTATCTATGATATATTGATGTCGTGTCGGTCAATGGGAAAACATCGTAGGTGGATCTATATATTTTAGTGTCCGTTATCGGTCAAGCTGTATTGAAAAAAATGTATGTCGCTATCGGAATTTTGGATAACACCTTCAATAAAAAAACGCTCCTATGGTAATATAAGAAAATATTAGTTTTAAGTTTATGTAAATTTTTTTATCCTCGCCAATATATTTTATCTTACTTAATACTGACTGGTAGCTCAGATGGTTAGCGCTCGGTGTAAACGACACAGTACGTTCCCCGACGACGAGTTCGATCCCCGCCGGCACCAATAAAATTGTGAATTGAAATTTTAAGCGCTGATTTACCACGTGCTCGGTGGTAAATAAAAATATAGTGAGGAAACCATCATGCACGAGAAATAAGAAAAAAAATTCGAAGACATATGAAGTTCTCCAACACTCATTCATTGGGGTAGCGTGGCGAACACTTCCCTAAAACCCTCTTAGAAATGAGGGGAGGCCTGTGCTCAGCATTGGACTTTAATAGGATGTAGCGGTAGCACTATAGTACGTTCTTTACGTGATAGAGCCATGCTTCGGCTATAATAGTAATATAGTTGTAGCACGAATGGGTTGCGTGAATTAGCAGCTTAGGTATTATTACCTGTCTTTCGTACGGTGAGTGTAGAGAACAAGAGATACTTTTTGCTGGGAACGAGGCATTCCATCTTAGTCCTCAGAAGTGACAAAGCATCTGCATTTTTATTTGTAATCGAGGAGTAGATGTCTATGGGCCATAACATCCACTTATCATCACGTGTGCTGTGTGCTCGTTTGTCACCCTATTCCATAAAAGAGTAAATTAAAGCTAGTCGCAAAACGTAATTGCCACTTACAAAATATCACGGTTTTCCATTGAGCCTCAGTAAACACTATATACAATCCATAGCCAGCAGCCAGATGGAGACAGATTTGCCTAAATACGCTAAAGTGGGCGATGTCGTAATTTCGCGGGGCAGCTCGAGTAACTGATCTGTTGAAATCAGCTTCTGTATTGAGATATTCTTCCGTGGTTGTTGGCGCCATGCTAAACAAACAAAGTTAAGAGTTTTACCACGTTTTTATTAAGTCACGTTCTTGTTTGTCTGTCTGTATGTCTGTCCGTCACTCCGGGTGGAATCTTGCAACTCAAATTTCGAGCACTTCCCTATTAGCCAGAGACTTAAAATTTGAAACATAGCTCGGAATAGGATGACTATGTTGGAATATGAACTTTGTCAAGAGGTTCCCACCGTTTGACTTAAACAAGAATCTTAAGTAACAGGCTTGAGAAAATTCTTGGGTACACAAAAATCATTTTAGACAAGTAAGGAAAATTAATTTACAACTGGATTTCATATAACATATAATCTTGCAAGTGTTATATCATTAGGCGCATTCAATAACGATTCCATCCTTATTAAATGCCCCAACTTTTAAAGTTACTTGCCAAACTTGTTAATACACACAATATATATATATATATATATATATATATATATATATATATATATATATATATATATATATATATATATATATATATATATATATATGACTGTACATGTGCAATTCAAGTAAAACGAATTCACGATACAAGAGAAAATTTTAATGCTAAGGAAATATTTAAAATAAACAACACATACTCTTGTGGTACCGAAGAACGTTGGCCTTTTTGATCGACAAAATTTCTCAATAGTCTTAATTGCAACAGTAATATATCGACATTCCACTGTAGTTTTAAATGCTTATGTCCAGCTATCGATTTTAGATTACTTTATTGACATTTTCATTCTCTTAATCGCTAATTTTAACAAAAAATTTCGATTCCAAAATCAAAAATAAACATAAAAACGTAATAAGCGTGTACAGTCCACCTGATAATGAGTTCATATATATTTTATTTATAGGATAGGTTAACAAACGAGCACAAAATCCACCTGATGATAAGTGGTTGCCGTAGACACCTACATTTTATCCTCGATTAAGAATCAAATCAAAATGCGTTGCCACCCCTTAAGCCTTAGGTAGGAGGCGACCCATTCGTGCTACAACCACAATATAGCTACAGCGTAGTTCTACCACGTACACCCGTACCACGTGGACTTTGTGCTCATTTGTCACCTTTATAAAAAAATTGTCCTGTGAGTATCAGAGGCGACAAAGGGAAACAAACCAGAAGATGGGCAGCAGCGTCTTCTTAATAATAACCAGAAAATAAAAACTGCGGTTGCCAACCCTAATGCCAAGCGTAACAACTACGGTAAATATCCCCTCTATGAGACAATATATGGGGAGGGCTCATCATTGGACTTTTGTAGACTGTTATGTGGATGATGATGATGAAATAACTTTAGCTTATAAAATATTTTAAGCTTTTAGATAGGTTATGGATATTTTTTAGGACTTTACGAGTATTGTAAAAGCAATTATAGCATAGTTTCGTTATACTCTACAAATTGTATAATTAGTAGAGTATAACGAAACTATTTTTAATAAAACGATTTTTGTTATTGTGTACACACATTAAATTATATATATATATATATATATATATATATATATATATATATATATATATATATATATATATATATATATATATATATACATATATATATCGTCATGAAATATTAAATACTAACGATCTGCCCCAGCTTTGCACGGGTAATTTTTGGATCTCGACAACAGCGCCACCAACCTAAACCTTTTTTAAGTTACTAAACCATCCAGGGACCCATTCAAATAAACACAAAAAAATTATATAATTCATCAATATCGGTCGAGCTGTTTTAGAGTTTTAGCGAGACTAACGGACAGTAATTGATTTTTGTATATATTTTATAGAATAACAGAAGAAGAGATAATTTGCGCAACAGAAGTCTAAATCTATAAAAAATATTAAGACTGTATGTCTCGAAGTTTATTTTTGGACATTTGAATAATACAAAAACATTAATACTTACGTATTTCACTGTTTCTTGTCCTTCCTCAACATTTGAAATGCCGGTGTTTGTTTTTAAGTAATTTCTTAGCTACAGACACGACAAAAGTATTTTTAAGCGTTTTATACGATCCTCTTGAGGTCAAAACTACTGCTTTAAATAGTGCGCTTTTAATTGTTTTTATAATTATGCACATTTAGTGTCTTATTGTATGTAAATCTCCGTGACAATGGTAACTTTTAAAGTTTTGATTGTTATGGTTAGTTTAATATTTGAAAATGTATCTATACTGTATAGGGGAGAGTGGGGCAAGACGAACGAATTAGCCAATCAGGATCGTTTTAGCAGCTGACGTCGCGCCGCCATTACGGCAATCAGTCATCGAAGTGAGCGGGCAAAGACTTCACGCGTTTTATTTGTTTTCTGGAAAAAAACTTTTTTTGACAAATAGCTAGTGATTTTTCTATACTATATAGGGCGTGTAATTTCCGTAAATAATAACACCTCGGAATTGATTTTAATGGTATCAAAACGTGGTAACGCCATCTTGCGCCCTTAGCCTTTGCAAGCGGCGTATAAATGTCTAATTTTACTGTGTATTTTGTTCTAGAATGGTGAGAAATTATAAAAAAAAAAACAAGTAGAGGGGATTGGTCAGAAGAAAGTATGAAAGATGCTGTGAAAAATGTGGTTGAAGGAAAAATGGGCTACAAGCTTGCAGCAAAATCATTTTCTGTCCCACAGACAACTTTAGAAAGAAAAATGAAGCTTGCGCGAGAAAGTTTAGATAAGAATGATCCAATGACTGTTAAATTTAAGGTACCGTTAGGCCCAAAAGAGCAAGTTTTTACTGATAATGAAGAGGAAGAGCTATGTAAATACATAATAGATATGGAGAGCAGGCTTTATGGACTGACAATGAAAGACTTAAGAGGTTTAGTCTATAGACTAGCGGTAAAAAATAACAAACGTCATCCGTTTAACAATGAAAAAGAAGAAGCCGGGAAAGACTGGGCATTAGGATTTTTAAAAAGGCACCCAGAACTGTCTATTAGACAGCCTGAAAGTACCTCATCCGCACGTGCTGCTGGTTTCAATAAACAGGTGGTAGACCAGTTTTTCAATTTTTTGGGCAATGTTTACGATGAACATCATCTAACACCTGATCGTATATAAAACTGCGATGAAACTGGTGTTTCAGTTGTGCCCAAAACCAAATCAAAAATTATCGCAAGAAAGGGCAGAAAGCAAGTGGGAGCCATAAGATCTGCTGAACGAGGTACGACCATTACAGTAGAAATCTGTTTTAGTGCTAGTGGTAATTTTATGCCACCGATGATGGTATATCCTAGAAAAAGAATGGATCCGCAACTTATGATTAATGCTGCCCCCCGGAGCTTGGTGAGTTTGCAGTGATTCGTGCTGGATGACTTCAGAACTTTTCCTAGATTGGTTTAAAAAGTTCGTCGAATTTAGCGGAGCAACACCTGAGCGTCCTGTTTTGTTATTATTGGATGGACATAGTACTCATACGAAGAACATTGATCTCATAAATGAAGCACGCACTCACGGCGTTATCATTTTATGTTTCCCACCACATACAACTCACCGTCTTCAGGTTGCAGACGTTGCTTACATGAGACCGTTAAGTACCTACTACGATCATCAAATCATGGCGTGACTTCGCAGCAACCCAGGGATGACTGTCACTGTCCGACAAGTAGCTGAAATTTTTGGAAAGGCGTTCATACAAGCGTCTACGATGTCAACAGCTGTCAATGGTTTTAAGAAATGTGGGATTTGGACATATGATCCAACAGTATTCTCTGAGACCGACTTTCCTCCATATTTGATGACAGATATTCAGCTTAATGTATCCGACGCACCTGCAAGCGATAATAGTTCGTTGATAATGAAATCGTCATCCACAGAACCAGCAACAAATAATCAGAATGCGCCAATTATATCTGAAGCCATTTCTGTTGCGGCAACTTTGACGGATGCAGCAGTGACGCCAGTAACATTGGAAACAGAATCATTGTCGAGACTTGATACTGCCGCTAGTATTTCTGCGAGTACGTCACTATCAACTAATCTGGTTACTGCACTTACTGTGCTACCTAATACAATGTCAACCCCTGAGCCAGGATGTTCTTACTGGCTCGATAACTCCGATCTACACGAAAGACCACGAACTCCGCAGCAATCAATATTTGGTGTTGTAAGTCCGCAGCAAATAATGCCCTTTCCAGCAACTACAAAAACATCTTGCTCAACTAGAAAACGAGGAAAAACCGCGGTGATCACATCTTCGCCGTATAAGAATAATATAGAAGTTAGAAGAAACGATTAAGAAAAAGGAACAAGCGGAAGAGGATAAACAGAGAAAAAAAGAGTTGAGAGAACTTAAAAAATCTGAAAAAGACCCGGCAACTAAGAAGAAAAGAGTAACAAAGAAGAAACAAGGGACTAAGAATAGATCATTAAACGAGAATAGTGACAGCGATATTGAAAATACACCTTGTTTGTATTGTAAAGACCTATATTTGGACTCAAATGAAGGCTGGGCTGCTTGTTCAGCATGCGGCAAATGGGCTCACTGCAGCTGTGCAGGTGTGGACGACGAAGATACCGTGTCCACTTGTGAACATTGTGAACAGTCCTAAATGGTCGTTTGCTGCGTACCCCATCTTACCCACGGGGTACCCCATCTTACCCTAGGGGTGGGGCATGATGGGGTGAGTGGTGTATTTCTACTTTTTGATTTTTTTTAATTTTATTATATTGATAAGACTGCCAAATACTCGTTAACAATGAACACTGATTATCTAAGAAGATTACAAGAATAAAACAAATTAATAAAACTCTTTACGGTCAATTTTATTTAACATCAAACCTTAAGGACCCCGTCTTACCCCACTCTCCCCTATCACCCATACGCCGCGACTTCACCCACGTGTAATTTATTGTTTTAAATATATTTTTTGCGCGTGCAACCCTAATTCTTTTTCTAAAATAATATAACGTCAGTTATCTACCAAAGAAAGTCCCGTCGAAGTTGGTCAACAAACAAACAGACAGAAAGACAAAAAATTTAAAAATTGTTTTTTTTATAAGTACCGTATATACTATCATATGCATTTAGTGAAAAGCTGTTATTTTGACATTACAAACAGACACCTCATTTTTATTTATTTGTATAGATGAGTAAACAGCGAGTTTTTTAATAACATTGTACCAAAAAATATATGATTTAACCCTGGCAATACATGTTGGCCAAGCCCCAACCAATGCGATTGAAGGCAAATTGATACTAATGCTACACTCTTTCGAACTTGACCAACGTGTAGATTGGTCAAGTTCGAAAGAGACCAATGCTAAGACCAATGTTGACGAGTTTTTGTAGAGCTATCCACATGTTGGCTGCAATTCGTTTTCATTGAGAATTAGAACGATATGGACGACGTAGAAGTTATTGCGGCTTCTGCTATTTGTTTAATGAGTGTATTTAATTATTATCAGTGTACTTCGCAGTAAAAAGAAGAGGCAGAAAAGAAGGCAGTAGATGCTAAGTACTATAATTAAAACAATATCTCACCGGGACGGACGCTAAGCTGTAACTGACATGGCCGACTAACATGTGGACGCGACTTGCCGGTAGGCGAGCACCTTTGATTTGTGTAGAAAAACCAACACTGTTCCGAAGTGGACGAGTCGTAGCGAGCGATCCCGAGTAGCGGCAAGGCACGCCAAACGAACCGTATGTACACGTTGGCGCTTGCCTGCACTCGGCTAGCTAGGCGAGCGTTGACGAACAATGGCGAGGCTGGACAAACAGGCTGTCTATACGATGGTGCTCGCCTTCGCTCGGCCAACATGTATAGCTGGCTTAAGAAATTACTAAAACTAAAGTTTGCGCCAAGCAGTGATGTGGCAAAATGTTATTTACATCGATTTATATCGTTTGTTTGTTGAATTCCTCATTGATGTAGTGGTTGCAAGGCCGACTGCTGATCATGTGATCCCGGGTTCGAATTATGGGTCGGGCCAATACATATGTTATTTATTTATTTAATCTTTATTATACACCTTATATACTAAGGGATATAAAGGGCGGACTTAATGCCTTATTGCATTCTCTGCCTGTCAACCCTGGATGATTTGAGAAACTGTGGCAGGTGTAATCAATCACATCATAAATAAATAATAAGGATATAAAATAAAATAAAATGCAAATGAATAGAATAGATATAGAGTTAGTAAAGTATACATACTTACTTAATATATAGTATAGGATAAATAATAAATATATAACACAATACATATTAAAATACAGTATACAAAAAGTGAAAGAAAGAAAAAAACAATAGTCGGATAGTCGGGTGGTATTCTCTTACGACAGAACTCTCGAACTAGTCTTTTAAAATAATTCTTGTTATTAGTTTTCTTGTAACTTGTTTCTGTACAGTAAAAGAGGAATTAAAGAAACCACTCCTACGAAGTGGAATACGAATTTTAAGAAAATTTTGGGAACGGGGAACTCTATCGTTAGTAGAATACAAATATTGAAAGTTATCCTTAAGATAAGAGGGAGAATTGGGGTCATTTAAAATTGAATGTAGTACTTGCAAAGTTCGGGAGTTACGCTTTTGACGAATAGAGAGCCATTTAAGCTTAGAACGGTACTGGGAAATATGGTCATACTTACGTAAGCCGAAAATGAATCTAATGCAATTGTTGAGAAGGCGCTCCAACTTATCGAGAAGATATTGAGATAGATCTGGGTAACACACATCCGCATAATCAATAATGGGTAATATCAAAGTCTGGATTAGCAGAAGTTTAGTTTTAAAAGGTAGAAAGTTTTTGAGACGACAAAGAGAATGTAAGGTGACAGTTACTTTACGGCTTGTTTCGGCAAATTGAACTCCCCAGCTTAAGATATGGTCTATATGTAAGCCAACATTTTTGACAGACTTACAAAATGGCAACAACGTTCCATTGTAAAATACGGGAGCAAGATTATCTTTATTAATCTTAGCCAACATTCTGCTACTACCTATAACGATTGCTTTGCATTTGGTTGGGTTAACCAAAACACCATGTCTGCACGAAGTTGTGGTTGAGTTTATGAATATTATCGTTAAGGTCGTTAACACTAGATTGCACATAGAGCTGAAGATCATCTGCATACAGATGGTACGAACAGTCGAGAACTGAAGTGATAGAATTTATGAATAAAGTAAACATTATAGGAGAAAGTTCTCCGCCTTGCGGTAGCCTGTTTCAATGTCAACCCATCTTGAGAACTCTTGTCCTAATCGTACTGATTGCTGGCGGCCGCGAAGATAGGATGAAAACCATTCCAAAGCTGGGATTGAGAATCTAAGATTAGTTAGGAAGGCTATAAGGATATCGTGGTCGACTGTGTTAAAAGCATTTGAAAAGTCAACAAGCACTACCACCGTAAGCTTTTGCTCATCCATTCCCATTCTAATATCATTTGTGACTATTATCAATGCAGTGGTAGTACTGTGACTTGCACGAAAGCCTGACTGATATTTATTCAGCAGATTGTATTTGATTATGAACATAGATATTTGCTTGTGAACGCAGGCTTTCAGAACTTTAGATAGGTATGGCAATATTGAAATTGGTCGAAAATGGGTAGGTAATGAGGGATTAGGTATTTTAGGAAGTGGTCGCACAAATGCTTTTTTCCACTGAGGATATTGACCGGAGTCAAGGGAATAGTTTATGATATGTGTGATTGCAGGCAAAAGGCACTCAAGGATCATGGATAACATAACCTTACTAACCTCATCGCAACCCACAGCCTTGGATTTAATAGGTAGTACAGATTTCTGTATCGCATCCTCAGTCACAGGTAAGAAGTGAAAAAAAGAAATAGGAGGAGATGGCATGGATGGAATGGTAGCTATTGTCGTAGAACGAACTGTGGGATCCAAGGGAGAAGTAGAAATAAAGTGATGATTTATTTCGTCCAGAGTGATTGCTAGACTACGGTCAGATGTAACGGCCTTACTAATACTTAGTGTTTTAAGAAATTTCCACACATCAGCGGTTGAAGAGTTTGCAATATTACTATGGATTTAACGGCGTTTAGCATTTCGTACTATCTGATTGCATCTGTTTCTTAGCACTCTGTAGCGACCCCAACTCTCCTGCGTACGATGCTTCTTAAATTTCACAAATGCTCGATCTCGCCTAGTCATTGCCAACCTTACGGCCTCAGTCATCCACGGGGCTGGTGAACGCTTCACTCTTACTTGATGTTTGGGAGCGTGTTTGTTGTACAGACCAAGAACTATATTATTAAGGATGGAGACTTTATCGTCAAT
Organism: Parnassius smintheus behrii; assembly: GCA_036936625.1. Classification (NCBI taxonomy): domain Eukaryota; kingdom Metazoa; phylum Arthropoda; class Insecta; order Lepidoptera; family Papilionidae; genus Parnassius; species Parnassius smintheus. The sequence continues at coordinate 26,911,486 of JAUPFT010000019.1, read as the reverse complement.
ACAATTTGATTTAAATAAAAAGGTTAAGTCAATACGATAGGCATCACTTTTAAGTTTATGAAAATGCATTCTAGAGAAATTACGAATATAGTAATATAGTACGACGGGATTGAGTTTAGGAGAAATCTGCTTATATGATATATAAATAAGATCATGTCGTGAAAAAGCAGGAGCCGATAGTTGTCCGAGCTTAATGACATAAACGGGAGAAGCCGTGATAATATGATCAATCCATGAGTCATCAGTGTCAATGTTGTGGTGAGTTGCCGCTAAGGGGAGAATTTGGAGATCGACTGACTCTATGATTGAACGAAATTTTTGAGAACGTGAAGAATTTCTCAACAAATCAGTATTGAAATCACCCATTATTATACAGTGCGTGTACTCAGATGAAGTGGAGGCGAGGGCGCTTTCAAAAGCGTCGAAAAAATTAACAGCAGGTGGACAGTATACCACCCCAAGAATTGCCTTTATACCTTTGATATCAATTTCCAGAAATAGAAACTCCGATGAGGCAGAATACGCAGATGGAGAAGCTAAAATTATTTTATAAGGGATGTTTGCTCTAAGGTATATGGCAACACCACATCCTCCTTTTTCAATCCGATCGTTACGCACAAGAACAAAATCATTTAGAGGATATAACTGGACACTAATGATGGCTTTAACCAACTTTCTGATACTGAGATTGCATTTACACAATCTATAGAAAAAACTTCTTCAAAATAAAAATAATGGCTTGGAACGCTTTGAGCATTGACATAACATATATTAAGCAAGTTTTTACAAGGAGTAAATAAATTGATCAGCTCATCGCAGAGGGAGAACTTACTATTACTACTATTCGAATCGCACTGCGACAATTCGAAAGACAATTCGAATCGCTCTGCGCTGGATGCGGTAAAGTGGAAGGAGCTGGCACTGGGGTGCCCCGGCCCAGAGATGAGAACAGTATTCCATGTGAGGTCGAACTTGCGTTTTGTAAAGTTGCAAGCGTTGTGCTGGCATTGTCTCGCTCTGAGCACGCCAAGCTTTTTAGAGGCCCATTTGGCCTTTCCCTCCAAGTGACCACAAAACAGCACACTATTCGATATGTCGACGCCGAGGATTATGATGCTAGCTCAGGCAGCAAGGGGAGTCCCTTCAAACTGAGGAGATACGTGAAAAGGGTCCTTTTTAGGGGTTAACGCGCAAACTTGTGTCTTTTGGGGATTGAATTGGACTAGATTTAGTAACTCACAATCCATGACGTTGTTAAACAAAGACTCGACTTCACACACAAGTTTGTCCCGGTACTCGGCGGAAATCGGCGTCTCTATAGCAATGAATGTTATCAGTTTGCAACATATCATTGATATACAGAAGAAACAGCGTTAGTGATAGACGCAGTTTTGTGTTAATGCTGGTGATTAATAGTGTTGCGCGCCTAAGTTGACGTATGACACCAGCGTCATCTAGTGTCGGGTAACAGAGCGAGGAGAGCTTTCCAGAAAATGACATGACTAATCTTTCAACCGACAGCCCCATCTAGTATCGAAGTGAAGAACTAAGCTTTCTAGAAGACAACACTCGAACTTTCGGCGCCTGGTCGATTGGCGCGCGTATTTACTTGAATATTCTGGATGTTTCAGTGAAAAGGCGTATTTAAAGGCGCTGCAATACGCGATCGGGGCAGTAGGTATTGAATTGGGCGAGACAAGCGAAGCTTCGGAGCGAAATAAAGTGAATCAGTGTGATTAATTAGCAGTGTCTTTTAAGTTTTAATTAGTGTAAAGTGAATTAAAGTGTTAATTTTGGTAATTCTTTTGGCAATTTTTATTGTCACGAACCCTAAGCTCGTAACAACTGGTGTCAGAAGTGGGATCAAATCATGCCGATTTTACCTAAGGAGGAAACGGAGGGTACCCGAAGTCAACGCCAGCAGGATACGGACCAGAGAAGATTTGGTGGTGCAACGCCGCAGACGTCGGGGGGCCAACTGCCAACCACGGAGGCTGGCCCGTCTGCAGCTCCTACACCTGCAGCACCTGACTTAGGTGCTCTCATGATGATGTTGCAGGAACAAGCCCGCCAGCAGGAGGAACAGGCCCGTTGGTTGAAAGAGCAGCAGGAGGAACAGGTCCATTGTTTGGAAGAGCAACTGCGGGGCCGACAAGAGGGGCAGGTCCGTCGTTTGGAAGAACAATTGCGGGGCGAACAAGAGGAGCAGACCCGTCGGTTGGAAGAGGAGATGCTCCTCATGAAGGACCTTCACGCTACCTTCGGGAAGGAGATAAAGGAGGTGAAGGATAGGGTTGCTCAGCATAACAACCCCCTGTCGGAAGCTGAAACCCAAATCGAGAAAGCTGAAATCCGAATCGACCAAGTGAACAATCGGGTTGACAACGTAATGGCTGACATGAAGAAAACGCTGGACGACCTCAAACTGGGGGATGGAATTACAGCTCCCGTAGTAGCTACAACACCTTTGCTATGTGGGTTCAGAGTGCCGTCGTTCGACGGGATTTCTTCCTGGTCAGCCTACAAAATCCAGGTCGAGGCTGTCATGGAGGCGAACGGCTGGAATAAAAACCAGGCTATGACTGCACTTACCCTAGGCCTGCGCGACCAAGCCTTAACTGTGTTGGAAGCTCTCGGTAAGAAAGTGACCTACGCGCAGCTCCTTGAGGCATTGGTGGCGAAATATGGCAAAGCTCACCAGAACACATCTTTCGTGCGCAGCTTAAAGATCGCGTGCAGCGCATCAACGAAAACCTGCAGCAGAGGGCTCTAGAGGTGGAGAAGCTTGTGCGAAAAGCATACCGGTCTGTACCTGCGCTCATTGCTGGGAACCTGGTGCAGACATTCATCGACGGCATCCGTGACCTGGAATTCAGCGCGGCTTGGGCACCACGAGATGCTTAAGAACGCCTTGGCACATGCACTGGAGGTGGAAGCCGTGCGGATGGATCATCGTTCTTATCGCGTCAGGGAGGTTGCAGCAGCTACAGCAGTTCGCGACCGCAATAATGGATACAGCCCTAGGTGCTATGGCTGTGGGAAAAGGGCCATCTTCGATCCAACTGCCCTAAGCGAACCGTAGAAAGGGAAGTTGATCGATTTCGAGAGGGTAGTGCAGCTAACGGCATCGCCTGGCGGCGGCAGGATCATCGTTGCCCTCACGCTAGGGAGGTTGCAGCAGTTACGGTTCGCGACCACAACAAAGGATACAGGGACTCCAAAGATCGTCCATATGGATCGCCTGTCGCGTTATTATGGGGCCGATAATGCTCGGGACGAGCATGTCTTAGGAGGGGGCAGTGTTGCGCGCCTAAGTTGACGTCTAGCACTATAGCCATGTAGTGTCGGGTAACAGAGCGAGGAGAGCTTTCCAGAAAATGACATGACTAGTCTTTCAACCGACAGCGCCATCTAGTATCGAAGTGAAGAACTAAGCTTTCTAGAAGCCCTTCTACTACTACAGCTTCTCGCTCATTCTGTCGATGTGCTCAGACTCTTTTGAAGGACCTGGAGGCGGAATTATACTTCCTTTTAAGAGTTTTGGTGTTTACATCCCGAGATCTTGCGTTGATGCGTCAGCAAAGGTCCGATAGCTTTCCCGCTTATAGCGTGATGCTATTTTACAGGAGCAATCAAACCATGGTTGAAATCTGCCTCCGATGGGCACCAGAGAGGAAGAAATAATTCCATACCCTGAAGTACCACATCAACAACAGAATCAGCAACAACGCTAGGATCGTCCGGCGAGAAGCAAACCCGTTCCCAAGGGTAGGATGCAAAAAAAGACGGCATTCCATCCCAATCGGCCGACCTATAGTGCCAAGCATAGCGGCAGCCTGCAGAATGCAACCGCGCCGTTATGTGACGGGCATCACACTCCGGACAAGACAATGGTCCAACCAGCCTAAAGGGGCGTCGACGAAAACCACATATCAGGTAAGATGAGAGGTCAGCAGAAGCTCCAACAGGGAAGGTGTATGATCTTCCACATCTGGGATTCGCGTGGGCGCAGTAACAAGTTGTGTCAAACCATATGCGAAAGCAAACTTATAAACAGATCTCCCCGCATGATTGGTTAAACGTGAAGTGAGCCATTTGACGTGGTGGGCGTTAAAATCGCCAAAAATCACGATCTTTGCGGATGGGATCTGCTGTAGCACGGAATCTGTAGCCATTCGGACGTGGTCAAGGAGTCGGTCTGTTTCAGTTTTACCGCTATGGGACCTATAGAGGCACCGGCAGATGTGAGCCGGACGGTCGTCGCTGTCTACGCGCAGCCATAAGATGCACGGGTCCGTACCTGCAAGACTGCCAAGGCGTCGAAAACAGATGTCCTCTCTGACGTATACGCAAACTCCAGTCAGGGGCACAAAGGAATGTTCTAATTCGTACCCCGGGAAGGAAAGATATGAAGTATCAGTCGGATAGGACAACAGAGTCTCGGTTTAAAAGAGCAAGGCTGGCTTCGCTGTCTCCAGATGGTAGTGGACAGCATCAAGGTTGGAATGAAGTCCCCTGATGTGAAAATTCACGGATAGCAAGGCAGGGGTCGCCTTGGTTTTGTGGCTCCGCTTGCCTTGAGCAGTCTTTGTCGCGAGCGGGATTGCGCCCCCCTCCCCCACCAGAATACGTGGGGCAAACTGAACACCCACGCGCAGGAAGATTCAGATAACTTGGTCGTGGATGCTCAGCAAGGGATTCTCCGCCACCAGGGGCGCTGGAGGGTTCCTGGGGTAGTTCTTCACTTAATTCCGCTATCATGGGGGAGATTGGGCCTCCGGCCAGCTGCACTCATAAAGCGAAACGCAGAGGTAACTCTCTCTTTTTTACGCTGGTATTCTGTGAGATCGTGGTACCAACCCGGCTTGAGCCAGCCCATCCGTGCGACAGCAAAAGCTGCCGCGTGGCTCTACCATTGTTAGAACTACATATGCACTCTCTATTCCCTCATTCTCATGTTTCTATGAGTTGGCTACGCTAAATGACCGGGAAGAGATCAGGCGCGGGAGCAACGGGTTTACGTGTTGTCTCCGGGCTACTTGCTACCTTACCTAATTTCGTAACTGAAAACCCAATAATAAATTTTGGTCCAACATGAGATTCCCAGTATGTGATCAGTAGTCGGCACTAGACCAACTAGGCACTGAAAGAAAAACAGTCTGTGACTAAGCTTATTAAATGTTCTGGTAATGCTGATATAAAAGTTAGTAAGTACCACTATATTTGCGGATAAGATATTATTTCCGATGAACAACTACATAACTTGCACTTAGTGAACAAACATTTCCCGTGTAAAATAATTTTTAAGTGGTAAAGCCATGCTGCAGCTATATTACTGGTATAGTTGTAACACCAATGGGTCTAGCTAGAAGATTACAGTTTACGTGCGCTAGTGCGGCCTTTACTACACCGAGACCTCATAAGATTCGACATTTTGATTATCTTGGTGTTTAATATTTAATTACATGGTGCAGACGTGTATCGTTATCGCTAATTTAGATACAAAATTAAAAGTGTGTGATGCGCCGCGCCATTGCGCTAACGTATCTGATAAATTCCATTCCGCATCTGCATTAAACCTCGTATCGGATGCGATACGATATCATAAACGTTCCGTCCGTCTTTAGTCGGTATTTCTCCGATTATCTAACTTCCTAAAAAAAAATTTCTAAGAAAAATTGTGAATGTGGATATTTACCGGGATCGTAATAATATTTGTAGGGTCCACATATAATTAACGTTATACCATTACGCGACCATGATACAATATGGATGCATTTTTGACACTATACAATATAAATAATTAGTTATGGTCCTTCTGTGATATAGATACCTGTTTGAAATAGCAATAAGTACATATCTGGAATCGAAAATTATTATCTTGTAACTGTATAGTTGGAGTTGGTAAAATAGTTGTCTACATTATCGCATTAGGTGATAAACCTGTAAAGATAATTGTATAGTGGAAAATAAATAAATAAAATAAATAAATAAATAAATAAAATAAGTACTCGTAGTCACAATATGCCTTATTGAGTTGCGCCAAGATGATCGAATGTGGTGGGGCTTCCATTTGGATTTCCAGTTGGGTATTCTGCACGTCGCTACCTCTGTGGTGGCATTTGGTTGTCAGCTCTTTTCCGGCTATACGGCAGATACTTTTCGAACGTCTATGCCCATAAATCACCTGAACAAGCCAAAACATCTGTCACCTATGGTACCTCTTCATCCAGTATGAGAAGACAAACTCAATAGTATTGCTTCCCTGCTTTGGGATGGGCCAGTCGCTTTTTTACTCTTCAAACTTCTGAAGTAGATCAGCCGCATTTCTCCCACTTTCCTACAGAGACATCCTTGTCGCCAATCCTCGTGCCTAATACACTCGACAGTCTGTTTAGGTTTTCTCAGGAAGGCAATAGTTTTTTCCGTCAGAATCCTCACGACTGTCCTATATAAGTTCATGGATCGCACCACCCTCGTATGGACGGCGACAAATATTTAGACTAGATAACTAGTTAATTTCATTAAATTACTGACAGTCTATAAAACCAAACATTTTATAGTAACAGCGTACTTTTTTTACGTTACTAAGTACGCTGTGATGTTACAACTGGGCCGTTTTAAGATGGGTTCCGGGTCACGCGTTTCCGTCATTGTAGGTAATGAACTTGCCGACAAGCTTGGACGGAGGGTCTCAAAGAGTACACAATTTGGACCCGGGCCATTTTATGAAATCTCAAAAAGCCTGGCCCGATTGACCCTTGAAATTCTTTATCACAACAAATCATTCAAGATCCGGTCTTGACCCACTATGCTTAAAACATTATAAAATCTTAATACAGACTTTCATTCCAAACTATTCAAATAAGAGCACATTGTTTTTTTTTTCAGTAATAATGTTATTATGTAAGTATTACATGTGTTTTGCAGTAGTTTAATAACATGTCAATTTTGTCAGACCTTGTTGAAAAACAGCAAGCTATATAAAATACAAAAATAAAAGGAAATGAAAAATGTGAATTCATCTTAGTTGTAAATAATTCAAGGGTTTCCGCGGAAAAATATCTACTTTAACTTACTTTAACCAAATGTCGAGAATTTTACCTCACTGGTTTCGTCATATTCTTTTAACCGTTATTATTGGTCTAGTGAGCGCGACTGCTTACCTTGATGTCTGGGGTTGGAATCTTGGGTCGGTATAAATCAATAATAGGGGTTTTCAGTCAAGAAATTTTCAATGACACCCTGGACCATTCAAACATTGGGACTTCTGACATAGATACATATGAAAAGTGAACTAAGAAAAATTTCACAATTTTGGATGCGAGCACCAAGAAAAATCTAAGACAGATTGAATGTCTTGTGGTGAACTATTCAGAAATTACCTTAGAATTTTCGTTTAGCGGTTGGTCCATTATTTAGCCAGAATAAAAGGAAATTTTGACAGTGAAAGAAGGTGCAACCAAAACCGCAGACCTTTTATTTTTTTAATCTATTAATAAGTATTTACTATCTAAACAAAATTGTTGAGACAATATTGTAATATTATACGTACTGAGACAATGACAAAAAAATAAATTATGTATAAATTGGCTCGAAGATGAGACTTGTCCCAGATCACGTGGTTAAAGAAAAAATCGCGCTGATTGCACAAAGCTTTCTTCGATCCCCTCTTATTTCGTTATTGTTGCAATTGTGTTCTCCTTTGAGCGATTCTTAATAACAGAAAAAACGAATTGCAATTCGAAATTTATTGTGTTTTGCAGCAAAGGCATTTGCCTCAATACAGTCCTATAAAAAAAAAGTGACTGTCTGTATTCATTCTGAAATGTTTTCGAACATACGATTTTTTAAAGTTTTTTTTTAATTCTCACTAGCCACTCACCAAATTAACCTAGTTTTATCAGCAAATAAACCAATCACAAATGGTTGCACCTTGTAGCCGGCCAAACTTAGATGTCCTCATTACCATTATAAGTCCACTGCTGACATCCGTCTCCCTCATAGATTGTAGCAAAATAAGGATTTGAGCCACCTGCATCCATCAACTGCTTGCGTTTTTCATCAGGTCTGCACTCTATTTAGGGGTGGCGGGGGGGGGGGGGGGTTGCTCAACACTACGTTTTGAGTATGTCACTGTCATTCGAGAACCTTTATTTCCCATCTGTTGTCAGTTCTTCGAGCTATATGACCGGTCCATTGCTACTTCAGCTTACTGATCCTTGCAAAAGAACTTCGATTCCTACCAATAGTGATCCCTTAGGCTATTCATATTCAAAAAAAACTAATTTCAGCAGAAAAGGGCTGGTCTGGCTGGTAGCTTCATTCAATCCGGGTTAAAGTACAAATAGCTGAAGCATAAACATCCAAAATTCAATAGAGAAGATGGCTGGGTGCTACCGTCTGCTTTGGATCCTATAACTAATAAAATTAAATCCTAAAACAAGCATACAACTGCAAGAATTCAAGGTGCAATAAGTTCATAGTGGGTATATCGGAACAAAATTTAATAATTTTAATCTGGAGGTTCCGTGGTTAATTATGTCATTAGGACGTCGAACTCCTCAGTTCCCGCCAACCCAAGCATACAACATCCATGTTCACAGCGTGGGTGCTGTGAAGATGGATGCTGTAAAGTGCTCGAAAAGTTAAGAATATAAAATAAGATACATAAGATACTTTTTTCCTTTTTATACAATAAGGGTGACAAATGAGCACACAATTCAACTGATGGTTGATGGATGCTGTGGCCCATAGACATTAATCCTCGATTAAGAATTAAAATGCAGATGCGTTGTGTCGAGTGGCGAAGGCTTTCTGGAGGATTCATTGCTAGAACTTTTGACAATCTACTCGAACATTCTAGATGTTTTCGGTGGAAAAGGTCCTATATAAAGTCGATAAGAAGCGCGAGCGGGGATTGAATTGGCGATACAAGCGAAGTCTTAGGAGCGAAATAAAGTGAGCTAAAGTGTTAAGTGTGATTAATTATTAGTGTGTTTTAAATTTTAATTGGTGTTCAGTAATAAAAGTGTCAATTTTGGTAATGCAATCGGCAGTTTTTGTTGTCATGAACCCTAAGCTCGTAACAGTATAGTCACTAGATTGATTATATACTCTTTGGTCTCTACTCTACTGGGCTTCCAATTTCCTTAATATTTTGAAAAATCAGCCGCAATAGATGTCGAGTAGGAGTAATAAAGTTATGGAAACTTTTCGCAACTTTATCCAATAGTTGTTACAAAGATGTAACTCAGTATTCTAACTTCGTACAAATCACGTTGATTTTATAAACATTTCAGTAAAATCCGAAAGTTACAACGCAACTTTCAGTAAGTTATACTTCATTAGTCTATATTCATGTTTTATACCCGGTGCGTTGCTGCCGCAGAAGAAACAATTGTGGAAATATCGTTTTAAATTTGGAAGAGCTCTATTGTTTAATTAGGAATGATAATACAATAATTACTAATAAATACTTTCAAATAAATATGTCGATACAATACGTGCGGCCACCTACCGTAAGTTAATTCTACTATGCCTATAGCGACCGATCTCGGAGAGTTGGGACTGCTGCACAGCAGTTCGGTTCTCCTCGGAGCGCAAGTGACATTCGTCACGATCACACCAGATGTGATTAATCGCTGCGTAATGATAGGATATTTTGACCTTCATGCAAGTGCAAGCAATAAATTGGAAAAATTTTACCACAATCAAAAATTTAGATAGATTTTAGATAGACTGCTATGATCGGTATGGTAGTGAATAAAATGCAGAAAAAAAATTATTTTGTATATTATAATTAATTACATTATCTAATTTTTATATAATTGATTATGAAACTAAATTCTTAAACTAATGTAAATGTACCTAAGTATATATTTTTGTAATTATTTCGTGTTTTTAATTAACCTTAATAACTAAGTTCTTAAACTAATGTAAGCATACCTAAATAATTTTGTGTCGACGCCAAACAAACAAATTAATTAATTACATTAATTAGTTTAAGAACTTGGTTATTAAGGTTAAATAAAAACTAAATGGTGTAATTTAGTGAACACATTAGTTGCAGCAATGTTGGTTTCCGTATGTATACATTTAGTACAAATAAACTGTAGCTCCATAAACACAGCAAACATATTTTACATCTAATGTGATGACGCTGAAGAGAACAAGGGGTTAAGTGTAGCAACGGAATAATTTATAAGCATCGGAGTTCAAGCGGCTGCCTTGAAAACATTCTGGGAACTGGCTTAAAATTACATCTACAAGATAAATGTACCAACATAATTGTTCCAACGAAACAAATTCCAATTAAAAAGTTGTAACGTGTTTAATTTGTTTAGCTTTTAAACAGTTTTGGGTATGTTGTTTCAGTCAGTGTAACGTACACCTTGAAGCACGCGATTACATGAAAACTAACATGATAAACTAAAGTAATAAGCTATTAATTGATACTGTACCGACAAAGCAATTTTTTACTTTATGCGTAATTCGTAAAGTAATTACAATAATACAGATGGTAAAAATATTTTAAATTTGTTGCCAAGGAGCCTCACGAGTAGGTAAAAATTTGGTATTCAAATAAATCTATTATATATACTTATTTTACGTACATCACACTAGTTTTTATTTCAGCTCAATACGCGCAGTAACACTGAAGTTATTTCTACGAGAAGTTCTAACCTCAGTACGCAAAGTCGAAAACGCTAGTTTTATGTAAAAAAGTTGTAAAAGTTGTCGTAGGGGTTTAATTATAACAATTTATCATGATTTCGGCTATGAAAAAATTCAATCTAATAAATTACCTAAAGTTTATGGTTTTATGGTAGCTCAATATTTCTTAAAAAATAGCGACTATGGCAGCAAGGTAAGTTAATTTATCTATTTAGTAGTATAATGATTGTTAGGGATATTACATGTCATGTCGTACCTAAATCGGGGTTGTAAAAAACAGGTTTTTTTTTAAATTTCATAAAACGAACAGTTCAAAATGTTTTAATTTAGAGTTTTATCATGTTTTTTTTTTACTTTTTACTATTGTCATCAATTTAAAATCAATTAGACCTAATCAATTCATTTCTAGAACATTTTTAATTCGCCTTACTTAGTAAACATTTACAAAAATAGATCAACCGATATAAATTTATTTTTTCGTATCTTGCGTAATCCATACTGAACGCGTTACATACATCACGTTCATTCTTAGTAGGGGAAATTCCCTATATTTAAATTAAGGGAATACCCAACCACCAATCCAGTTAATTACTTTCTTTCGACGACACAGGGACATTACCAGCGGGACTTTACCAGCAGAAAATTACCTATGAAGTTTAGAAATAAACAAAATATACGAGAGCCTTTTTTCTTACGTTTCATTTACTTATTGATTTTGTGACTGATAAAAACACCTCATAAAAATCCCACACACCTCACAAAACTCTGGGACGAAAAAAGCATGCAATTTGGAAACAATTGAAAAACCACACTGAAAACCAATAGGGTGCTTTGCTGTAAATGTAAGAAAGAACTTGTTGGACTTGTAAATATAATGGAGACACACGTCCAAAAACCGAGAACTGGATAATATAGAAGTATTGTCACATCGGTTTCTGTTACTGCTTTTCAATCTAAAAGTGCCAGAGCGTGAACGTTTTAATGATAAGGTTTACTATTACCAAAAGTCAAGGGGATAGGAAGAAAAATGGTTTACAATTATCTCGTTATATTTTTGCTACCAACGCGCTTTTTTATCACGTAGATCACCCAAAGTTCCTGAAATTAATGAAAAGTTTACGTCCAGGGCTCAAACGTTCAGACTGTAAACAAACTGCTGGCAATCTACTCGACACAGACTACTCAACCAACGAAAGCATAAAAGATGAGTTGAAAAACATTTACAAACAAAAAAACACAACAAAATTTAATCTGTCTACTGAAGGTTGGAGCAACGTCAGGCAGGAGGGTCATAAATGTGCTAACAAACTTAACTCATTTAATTGATACAATAAACACAGGCGCCCAAAAACCATACAGCTGACTACTTGTTTAAAATTACTATTACGGAAACTTTCAGACGTTAGCCCCGTAAGAGCGACTGCGGGGAGCAGAGGCGACCTGCGGAGGTTGGAGGTGTGAAAACGCTGCGCCTTGCCGCTGTAGCACAGAATAAATAATAGTACTACGTACAGAAGTTGCACTCCTTTGATGTCAACTGCTTGTCGATGTTTAATAGCCTACATAATTATTATTAATCAGATAAATCGCGCACGCAAGCCAAATTTTCTTACGTTTCGAATAAAATTTCTTCCGAGATTTATATCATCATTTTATCGTTACAAATCGACTCGCATGAAGTGTTGACGACTTCCAGTCTCCGGAACATTGTTGATTTCCAAAAGATTTATTCAGTCACTAAAATAGGAGATAAATATAAAAAATAGGTAATTTTAAGTTCCAAATTTTGATATTATAATTTTATAAAATACGTAATACTGAACTTACTGAACTTCTGACAATCTGGTAAAAATAATGGAGTTATTTTGTATGTGTGTCGGTCTAAGTCAATTTTATAACTAATATTGAAGAGAATAAGTTCATTAAATTGAATAATAAATTTCTGATTTCAAATAATATGTGATATGGGTAAGGGGTAGTTTTTAATTTTTATCTGGTAATTAAAATTTACTGATCCATAATTAACTAACGTAAGTACTAATACTTGTACTACCTATAGATGTACTTATTATACGTAATACTTAGAAAATTGAGATTTTATAGCTTTTTATTAGAATTTACAGCGCCAGCAGTGTTTAATTAAGGACAAAATACAACAACCTTGGCGTTAATTGCTCGCCACGTTATTTAACACAGCCTTTTGGATAACATAATTATTTCGGCAGCAGGCGCTAGCTAATAGCCATTCCAGAAACTTAAAAAAATACGCTCGCACGTGAAAACTGAATCGTTGTACTTAACTCCTATATTTTCTAATTAATTACCGAAGAGAATTTTCCTTGTTATATAATATTACATAAATATAAATTATATGAACATTTACGTCGCAATAACAGTATTTTAGTTATAGGTTGATTTTTCAACATTTTTGTTCTAGTCTCGCTTATATTATTTTAAAGCATATAAAATGTTTTGATTTATAAATTAGTACTTCATGCAAATTTTTATATAATTTGCATTACCTATAAAATATTTGTACAATATTTTTTCTTGACATTAAAACTTTGAATAATTGAATAAGCACATAAACCAGCTATTCTTTTCAAATAGTCGTGAAAAAGTAAAACCATTAAATATAATATATAATATAATATTCCACAACTATCACACAACGCCATCTAAGTCCCAAGCTAAGCAGAGCTTGTGTTATGGGTACTAGACAACTGATAAACATACTTATATATTTCTAAATACATAAATATTATAGATAAATTACACCCAAACACAGAACAAATGATCGTGCTCATCACACAAACATTTGTCCTGGGTAGGAATCGAATCCACGACCTCCGGCATAGCAGTCAGGGTCACTAACCACTAGACCAACAGGCCTGTTAAATAAGTATAAACTTTTACAATACTCCAAGTGAAATACATAAATTATTATGTCAAATAACTAATGTATTTACTTATAATTACTTATTGTGTTTATAATTCAAAGATAATTATCATAAACTAGCAATCGGTCCTAGCTTAGCATGGGGGATTTCTGCACCTCGACAACAGCTCCACCTACCGGAACCAATTGAATCTAAGCGATCCTGAGATCCACTCAAACACACACTAATAATTCATCAGAATCGGTCAGCCAATTTCGAGTTTTAGCGAAACTAATGGACAGCAATTAATTTTTATATAATACAGAGATGATATAATAGACGAAAATGTCACTGGATCATTAAATAATTATTTGATAAGTTCATTTTTTGTTAATTATTAATAAGAAAAGAAGAATTATGTTCAGAGGAAAAATTATTTAAATTTTTATTCATTTGGCACACATATCATTTCCCTGTGTCTCTTTATATATAAAGGTAGCTCTTTATAAGCCTGAAATATTGACATATTACCATAGTTATGGTAATAAAATGAGTTAATCAGTGAAAACTCACCACCCCATTACTAAAACTAGTTTCGAAATGAAGTTATTATCATTTGCTACACATGAACCAATAAATTACACATATGCTGAAATACATTAATTACATTCGTATTTCACATTTCTAGCTCGTATTAATTACTCACAAACGTGTGTAGTCTAAATCTCTATTTATTATGACGTTTTTAGACGTATATATTGTTACGAGCTTGGGGATCGTGACAATAAAAACTGCCGATTGAATTACCCAAATTGACACTTTAATTACCGATCACCAATTAAAACATTAAAACACACTAATAAGAAATCACACTGATCGCTTTAGTTCGCAGTTAAATCGCTTCGAATTATTCGCTTGCATCAACGATTCAATACTCACTCGGTTGAGGTCCTTACCGTTTTTATATAGGGTCTCTTCTACTGAAACATTTAGAATGTTCAAGTACATACCGATCTCGACTGACTAGGTGTAGAAAATTCCAGTACGGAATTTTCTAGACAGCTCTCCTAGTTCTGCTACTCGGTACGAGATGGCGCTAGTGGACACTTGCCATATAAAAGTAAAGTAAAGTTACAGCCTGTATGCGTCCCACTGCTGGGCACAGGCCTCCGCTTATTTCTGAGAGGGTTTTAGGGCAAGGAATTGTCCGCCGCGCTGCCCCAATGCGTGTTGGCGAACTTCACATGTCTTCGAAATATATTTTTTTATTTATTTCTCTGACATGCAGGTTTCCTCACGATGTTTTCCTTCACCGCCGAGCACGTGGTAAATCAGCACTTAAAATTGCAATTAAAAATTTCATTGGTGCCGGCGGGGATCGAACCCGGTTTGCTCGCGTACTGTGAAATTTACAACGAGCGCTAACCATCTGAGCCACCACGGCTCTTATATACTTGCCATATAACAGGCATTAATTATGGCACGCAACAATATGTTTATAGGTTTAACGGTTACTTCTTTACATTCATGGTAATGGTTTAACAGTGGTAGAGCCACGCGGCAGCTTTTGCTGTTGCACGTAAAGGCCGGCTCAAACCAAGGTGGTAACTACGACCACACAGAAGACCAGCGTGAAAGAGAAGCTCTGTTTATACATTTCTTCTGGTGAGTACAAGTGGCCGAAGGCCCCATTCCACACCCCCCCCCCCTTCTCTTAACATGGTAGCGGAGTTGAGTAGAATAATGTCCCAGGAGGGCACCAGCACCCCTGGTGACGGAGAATTCCTCGCTGAACATCCACGCCCTTAGCTATCTCACTCTTCCACAGCGTGGGTGTTCTGGTTGCCCCGCGTATTTTGAGGGAGCAAAACTTCGCTCGAGACTAAACCTGCTCGGGGCAAACGGGTTAATAAGACAAAAGCACCCCCTGCCATGCTACCCGTGAATTTCTGCAACGTCAGGGGACTTCATTTAAACATTCACGCCATCCACTACCATCTGGAAACGGCGAAGCCAGCCTTTCTTTTGCTAACCGAGTCACAGGTGCCCGGGGTACAAATTAGAACACTTCTTTGTGCCCTGGGCTGGAATTTGCGTGTAAATCAGAGAGGACATCTGTTTTCGATGCCTCGGCTGTCTTGAAGGTACGGACCTATCCATCCTATGAATGCGTACAGCGAAGATCATCACTTCATTTACGGGTGCCTCTATAGGTCTCATAGTAGTAATGCTGACAGTCCCATCCGCAGAACTTGTAATGCTTGGTGATTTAAACGCCCACCAAGCTGAATGGCTTGTTTTCCGTTTAACCGATCATGTTGGTAGAACTGTTTATGACATTGCTTTGGCATATGGTATGACAGAACTGGTTACCTCACCTACGCGGATCCCAAATGTGGAAGGTTATGTACGTTCCCTGCTGGACCTTATGCTGATCTCTCATCCGAACGGATCAGGTCTCCTTCGATGCCCCACTTGGCTCCTTGAACCACTGCCTAATCTGGAGTACAGTGCCACTCAAGCTTCTATCGCGGTTGAGTTCTGCAGGTTTCCGCTGTGTTTGGCACTATAAGTCAGCTGAATGAGACGGGATGCGATCTTTTTTTCATCAACGATGGTAAATATCCCCCCCCCCCCCTCCCTCTATGAGGCAATCTTAGAGGGAGAAATTGACTTTAATAGGGTGTAACGGTAACGGTAGTTAAAATACAAAACTATTATTCAATTCAATTTCCGTGACAAACGTTTGAATATTATTATATTGAAATGTATGTCACCTCCACCCTGAATATGCATGCAGTTCTAATTTGTCATAAAATTATGTACAGTCTCAGATTAAACAAGTGAATTTCTTAGTGCCATTTGTCAAATTCTATTCAACGTTTTGTTTTACCATTGATTAATGATGTTCTATTATCAGTCTTTCACATGTCCAGTACTGAACAAAAGCTTCCCCCAAGAAATGCCTCCAAACACGGTCCTGAGCCATCTGACTCAGTCTTACAAGGTCGTCACTCCATCTAATGGAGGACGACACTTTGCTTACCACGAGGCTGCCACTCGAGACTTTTCTATCCCATTGATTGACTCTTCGAGCTATATCTCCGGAACATTATCACTTCAGCTTACTGATCCGTTCGACTGCAAATGTCCTCATTTTGAATTCTTTCATATAGAGATACTCCGAGCATAGCTAACTCTCGCCCTTGTTTTCTAGTTTTGAGGACTACATGACAAGAAAATATGTCGTAATCTTTGGATCCGTCGATTGAGCTCTTGGTTGAAGCACCATTGAATTCCCTACCAAATGTAAAATTAAAGTTACAGCCCATATAAGTCCCACTCCTGGGCACAGGCCTCCCCTCATTTTTGAGTATTTTGGGGCAAGGATGTGTCTGCCGCGCTGCCCCAATGCTGTTGGCGAACTTCACATGCCTTCAAAATATTTTTTCTTCTTTCTCAGAAATTCAGGTTTCCTTACGGTGTTTTTCTTCAAAGCTGAGCACGTGGTAAATCAGCACTTAAAATTGCAATAAGCAATATCGTTGGTGCCGGCGGGGATAGAACTCGGTTTGTACTGTGAAATTTATAGCGAGCGCTAACCATCTTCGTATAACGTGCTGTAGGTAAAATTAAATAAGGATTGAAAAGCCATCACTGACAATAACTATCTAATTTTGTAATCAGAATTTTTTAACTTAAAAAGTTTAATTGTATAAACTTCCAAAAAGCTGCCTCCGACTTACTGTTATAGCCACAACGACAAAAGTCAATAACTAAAAGTTGAAGGTAGCCTGGGTTGAACCTACTTGATAGTCTAGTCGCGTCATGATGGATAAGTCGAGAATTTAAATGAAATTAAAGTTAAGTTCAAATAAAAATTAATATTAAAAAAATCCCTTGACTCTTAAGTATTGACTAAGGAATATCACAAGCTAGCCTAAAAGAGTGAAATTTTTGTGGAAAATTTGTTTTTTTTTTATTTGGTATCACGCCTGAATTATATTTAATAAAAAAAGAATCATAAATGTCGGTTTATAATTGAAAAAGATATCACGTAAAATACATTTAAAAAATCGGCCAAGTGCGAGTCGGACTCGCGCATGAAGGGTCCGTACCATCATAAAAGCACGTTTCTTGTATAAAGCAGGGTTCAAGTTTTAATTCCTTTCCCTTTAAGTTTTAATTTATTTTTATTATTTGTTGTTATAGCGGCAACAAATATACGAAACCTGTGAAAATTTCAATTTCAACAAAATCAACCTATTACAAAACATGAGATACAGCCCGCTGACAGACAGACGAACGGGCGGTTGGACGGATGAAGGAAAGGACCGACGTATGGACAGATACACGGACGGACAGCGGGGGCTTTGTAATATATAATAATAGTCCTGTTGGTTTGGGTACGGAACCCCAAAAATGGACGGTTGAGTTGAAAACTTTCTTCATTTTTAAAATTCGAGTAAAAAGTCATTATCTCGTTATCCATCGTCGTCTTCTTCTCTGCTTCGTCGACATTACGTCAATATTATCAATAGTATTAATAAACCGCTAAAAGGATATCTGATAACTTCCAGGCTAATATAAAATGTTCTGGAAACTCGTAAGAACTGCCAATGGTAATACAAAACAGCTTATAATTAATGCTTTAAGAGACGAGAATGGATATATTCGGAGTGACGAAGTTTCAAATTTAAAGAGATGGAAGGAATACTTTGAAAGCGAGTTTACGAGTGTAGAGTCGTGTTAATTAAATGAACTAGAAATTCCGAAAGAAGTGGAAAGGGGTACGGAGATTTTTTTTTTTTTTATAGAAGAGGGGGCAAACGAGCATGCGGCTCACCTGATGTTAAGTGACTACCGCCGCCCATGATCAACCGCAACACCAGGAGAATTGCGGGTGCGTTGCCGGCCCTTTAGAAAGGAGTAAGCTCTTTTCTTGAAGGTCCCCAGGTCGTATCGGTCCGGAAAAAATCGCCGGTGATAAACTATTCCACAGAGAGGTTGTACGTGGAAGAAAACTCCTTGTGAAACGTACAGTGGTGGACCGCCAAGCATCCAGATGGTGTGGATGGTATCGGGACGTTTGCCGTGTCGTGCGTTCACGAAATTTGGCGGCTGGGATTAATCCGAACAATTCCTCAGAGCACTCCCCGTGATAGATGCGATAAAATACGCAAAGAGATGCAACATCTCTTCGCAACGCCAGTGAATCGAGCCGATCGGAAAGCACTCGGTCGTCGACGATTCGAGCCGCTCTGCGCTGGATGCGGTCAAGTGGAAGGAGCTGGTACTGGGGAGCCCCAGCCCAGAGATGGGAACAGTATTCTATGTGCGGCCGAACCTGCGCCTTGTAAAGATGATAAGTGTAGATGAAATAATGAAAGCAATGAAAAGCATGAAAGCAGGTAAGGCAGCTGGATATGATAGAGTATCACTCGAGATGTTAAGGGCTGGAGAGAGAATGGTGGCAGGCCTGCTTTACACCTTGTTTACTTTGTTGGGAATTAAAACGGGTACCGGAAGACTGGTGTAAAGCAGTTATAGTACCAATATATAAAGGAAAATGGTCACAGCAGGACCGCAAAACTACCGTGGTATCAGCTTGCTTAGTATTGTGGGTACACTGTATGCTAAGGTGTTAATTAAAAGAGTTATGAAAGAAACTGATGGAAAAATTTGGGATGTGCAAGTGGGATTTAGAAAGGGAATGGGGTGTACAGATCAAGTCTCTTCCATGCGCGTGATTGCGAAGAAGATTTTGGCCAAAAAAAAACAGGAAGTTTTTGTGCGTTTATGGCCTTGGAAAGGGCTTATTACAGAGTAGACAGGACTGTTTTATGGCAAACACTGAACTCATATGGGTTGAGCGCTGGTTTGATTCAGGCATTAAGATCTAAGGTCTCTTTATAGGGATTCTAGTGATTATGTCGGGATCAACAGGGTCTACTCTGACTGGTTTGGCATCCAAAAAGGTGTCAGACAGGGCTGTGTAGCTTCCCCTTGGCTGTTCAACCTATTTATGGACTGTTGTTTGCAAACTTTGAAAGATGAAGAATGTGGGTTAAGAATGGGCGAGTTAACCATCAATATATATACCTTTCGTACGCCGATGATCAAGTCATATTAACACATACATAATATTATATAATGCGTTTTGAATAGTATGAATAAATAAGTTAGTTTTTCATTCTCTCGCGGCTCTACCCATAGCTCTCACCACACTACAAAAGGTTAGCTGGCAGAGAATGCCTTTTCGGCATTAAGTTCGCCTTTGTACCAAATTGTTTTGTTTGAGTGCAATAAAGAATTTTCTATCTATCTATCTATCTATTTACGTCGTCAGCCGCTGAGTTGCAAATGATGTTACATGGAATGTAATGAACTGGGCATTTAAAGAAAGGGAAATGAAAGTGAACGCATATAAAACGAAAGTGATGGTTATTGAAAGAGAAGAAAGCAAAACGGTATGTGAAATAAGAATAGAAGGGGAGTTAGTTGAGCAAGTGGATGAGTTCGTGTGTTTGGGATGCGAATTTATCAGGGATGTTAGATATGATAAGGGACGACGAGTAAATGCAGGGAATAGAGTGATTGGGGCACTACACTCTATTATGAGTAATCAGAATGTGTCAAAAAAGGCGCGTATGGTAATACATAATGCTGTGTTAGTCCCTACTTTAATGTATGGTAGTGAAAGTTGGGTGTGGCAGAAGAAGCACGAAAGTAGAATAAGTACTGTAGAAATGCGGTATTTAAGGAGTTTGCTAAGGGCAAATCTGAATGACAGGGTGAGAAATTGCGTAATAAGAGATAAAAGTGGTATGTAAGATGATGTTGTGACCAG